>JAECMU010012054.1:3409-15710 GCA_016106625.1 Dracogyra subfuscus
CATACACACCCCTCCCCAATACAAAATCCTGCCCACCCCACAGAACAGTCTGTTTAAGATCTCTATTTTTGTGCAGGTCTGTAAGCAGTTTGTGTAAGATTATTCCTCCATTTCTACCGGTATCTTGAATGATAATTTCTCTATTTTCACAGGCCAGTAAGCAGCCCCTGTTCGCGATTATCCAAAAAGTCGTTCTTCGAGAAATTCCATAGTCTGTGTGAGAGATTTGACCGACGTGATCTCGCTGGCTTGACGTACAGCAAGGCGAAGCGCATGGCACGAGACTACAGCAGGACAAAGGAACAACTCTACGAGCACTTCGAGTCGTGTGGGTATGGCCCATGGTATTCCGTACGAGACTATTACGACGTGGACGAATTTCAATAGCTGCCTTCACGTCAACACGTTGATAAGCAGAGTTTGGAGGTGAACGGGTGGGGGGGGGGGGGCGTTTTTTGGGCCAAACAAAATCAATTTCTGGTCTCTGGTCAGGGCGCGTCGATTTTGACCTTCGCGCATCAACATGGTTTTTTTTTTTATATATAATTAATTTCTGATGTATGACGTCAATTTGTGCGTTGCGTTTCTTGCTATGATTTAAAACCGCATTTGGAGCCAAAATGCCATCGCGCATGAACTAGGACGTGAATTCTGATTTCAATTTAAATATGCCCTTACTTCGGTATCAAATATATCCACCTTGTCTGTGCTTTACAAAAAGAGAAAGAAAAACAGCAGCCGCATAGCAGCATCAAGTCTGGAACTTTAGTCTGAGCAAAGACGGACGTTTTGTTTTTGTTGCCTCATGCAATAGACTGGGTTATTATACAGGCTGGCATTTATAATAGCCCAACTACTAGTATATTCAAACATTTTGAGCGTCTTTTGGGTGACTTTTATAGAGAAGTTTGACTCGACGACCATATAAAGACTGCCCAAGGGATCCTTAAAATGTTCATTCATGATCAGATGGGTTTTGTCTTGTAGAATATAATGTATATATATTGAATTGCTATTTATAAAGGCAGATGTAATGTGAGATGATTTTTATAATCTTTGGATACTATATTTCATATTGTGTTTACACATGAAGTGAGCATCAAGGTAAAAAGCAAATCATCTAAAAAGCAAATCATCTAAATAAGAAATCATGTAAATAGCAAATCAGTGAGATGAACTAAAATGTGTGCTATTTATTTTGTATATTTATTTTTATATTAACCAACAACGGCACAGTTCTAAGTATCATTTATTTGATTTAATTAATTTCATCCTATTTCACATCGAAACATACAAAAACGTTTACAATGATTGTTCTCAGGAACTGGCGAACCTTGAGATACCTTGTTTTGTATATTGTGTGTGAACTGTGATGTGTAGAACATATGTGATATTATTAAGTGCATTATTTCATGTTGTTAGTTCCTATGATAGAGTTAACGTAATTATATTGTTAACTATAACAAAGTACAATGGTTTACTTAATATTATTGTATTTGTTTACTAAATTATTTACTGGTACACATTTATATTATTAAAAACTACCTTAACATAAATATTGAAATTTTATTGTTTACACTAAAATAATTAAATTATGTTTACATTTATACAAAGACATTATTAAGAATTCCTAAACAATATTTAGTATAAATATATTATTATCAAAATGTGTTCTATACCTACGTATTGCTGACACACATACAAGTATGTTTTAAAATGTTTGTGATTCATATTTATATTTACGAAATATTACTTCAGAAAGGTATACGATCAAAATACTGTTTCGAACATAATTATTGTTATACATAATCAATACATGTCTATATACAATATGTACAGTATAATGGTGCGGAGTGGGTTTTAAAACAAATGTTTACGTAATATGGTAAATGTCAAAAACAATACATGTACAAACTTTATATAACTATACAATATAAAACTAGATTAAATCAAATTATTTCATAAATTATTTGCGCGAATGAAATATTTCACAAGGTTATTGAGCTTTATAATGTTTTCAGTCGTCTGTATAAATACACTTTAATAAATAGTTGTCTAAGATCATTATATCTGTGACATTGCAGTATAGAATTCATTTTAGAGTTCATTATAATTACAAATTGTACATAGTCTTTATGGGGGGCGGGGGGGGGGGGGTCAACATCTTTTATATCTACCAAATTTTATTTTTAACATATTCTAATTTTTGTCCATTATGTTAAATAAAGTATTGCTGTAGGCGTCGTGTCTACGTCACATACATTGCATTAGTAGCTTAAAGGAACGCCACGGCAACTAGAATCATATTGAATTTGACCCCCTCCCCCCCTAAACAATTTTAAAAACAATAATAATTTCTGTAGAAAAACAAAAACAAAATTCTGATAAACAAACATATTTTACACTGCCTAAATCACCAGATTTGGAGGCTTTAATTAGTCACCTATCCATGCTACTCTACCCTTATTTAAATAATTTGTGTGATACTTAAGGTTGTTTCACACAATGTAACATGTATTAACGATCTTTATGTTATGGTGTAGCCAAGAAACTCTTGCCTTTGTATCAAGTCATTTCTACACAGCGATTGATTGTATCTTGCGGTGGATTGAAATAGTTCATTTCCTGACAGCGGAGACAGGCAACTGATCTGGATTGATCGAACTTGTGGAACCTGACAAGTCTTCTCCTATAAACATTAACAAAATCTGAATGACAAAGGCGTTCACATACCTGTGATTATTATTGTCACAACTTACTGTAGTGTTTTGTTGTTTATTATAGAACTATAGTCAGTCCCATCTTCCTATAAAAAATGGTGTGTTTTTTTGTAAATACTTTCAGTTTAGTTTGACGTAAGAAGAAATGTAAAAGTGTTTTGAAAATTAAAAAAATAAACATACTATTTTTGTGTGCAATTTAAAAAACAATCAGCTCAGAAATAAATAACTTGTAGTAAATTATGTAGCATGAAAATAGGTGTTCCCTGTGGTGAGGACTATTGGCATAACAAAAATGTAGTTGTTGTGGAATTTTTAATTATCTATGTCACTTTTAAAATTTATATATATATATATATACCTTTCAAAACCGGACCATCTGCAAACCGGAAATCACTCAAAACTGGACGTTTTACAGACTTCCTTTCTAAAAATCAGTATAGAACTTAACCTCTCAAAACCGGATACCACTCGAAACCGGACATTTTTCTTGGTCCCAAGGGTGTCTAGTTTAGATACAACGTTGACAGGTACGATGAACACATGTTTTCTTCCACGGCACCTAGTTTCTTTTGCTGTGGCAGTTTTCTTAATTGAATGGATTGTAATATTTTGCTAAGCATTAGCTGTGAATTAGAAATAATGTATAGTTTTATATCAAGTTTTAGATATTTACATTTCATATTTGTTTGTGTACATAACGTCACTTTTTTGGCACTTCATTATACATTTAAATCGTAATTTCAGTTAATTACTTGGTTGTTCATTTTTCAAAGGATGTATTCAGTTGGTGAAGCGGGTGTCAACGAACCGGGGAAGCAATAATATTAGTTTAACCAATGAAACGGCAGCATGATTGATGAATGTATATTATATTTATAATACCTTTCTTTTCTCGTATGTCAATTCATAACATTTAACATTTTTGCTATCTTATTAACATAAATTGTATTTATAATGAAGCCGGTTTGTCTTGAATCTTGAATTTAACATGTTATTGTATTAGTGTACACACCAAACACAACTACAGCTTTAATTACCTCATTCATCGTTCACAAATTTGACGCAACTTACAACAGTCACTTCATCATTTTAAAATCGAACATGTATGCATACGAAAAACAACGGGCCGAATTACGATGGCTTGTGTTTTCATCTTAAAGACGGTGGTTAAGCTTTGTGTTTGTATATATTAATTAGAAGCGGCTATTACATAAACAGGTTTTGTGTATTTGCCTCACCATGTTTGACGTCACGTGTGTTGATGATTTTTCATTGCATTGCTGGTGCTCAAATCGACAATACTGTTAACTGGAGTCCCGTTGCTGTTTCTCATTTAAAAACACGCACCAACAAATGAAATCACATTCTAAATATTTCAGTATAAAACATGTCTTCGATATGGCTGCTTAAAATGACGTCATTAACTTCAAGAGACACTGCAGTCAAATATTAAGATATTACTGTGTATGTCACGTGACAACATAATAAGAACAGTGTGTAGTAGGCTGTTATATGTTAATTGTATGTATACTGTAGACTAGTCGTATTAGTCACATTGGTTTTAATAAGAACATGTACATTTAATAGTGAATCAGATTTGATCTCAAGATTCCACTTGTCCCACCGAATGCCAATACTGAGACGACGATGGTACGAATATTTGCGATGCTGTAGACGTTTAGAACTAGCCTTAGTTGTCTCAATCAGATGTACAATATGGCCGCTCATATGGTCGGCCATCTTTGTGACTTTTGTTCTTTGTTTTGTTTAGATGCATGATTAGTATCAGTCGATGGAAAACCGTTGCGCGCTACGTTATACATCCTGTGTTCATACATCTCTCTCTCTCTCTCTCTCTCTCTCTCTCTCTCTCTCTCTCTCTCTCTCTCTCTCTCTCTCTTGTGTTGCCGCTTTCAACAAACTGTCTGTTTATCTGTCTGTCTATTTACCTATCTATCTACCTACATGCTTATGTATATACATGTCTGTCTCTCTGATGTCTGTCTCAGTCTGTCTGCCTATGTTTGTGTCTGTTGTATGCATGTTCGAATACAAATGTCTGAATCCTAGTCAATGTATATGATTTTTGTAAACTGTACTTCAAATGTAAAAACTAATAAATATATTCCAAATACGATCATTTTGGCGTTTTAATTACTGTTCGAGTTTAGTTCATTTCTACTTATTTTCGTGCTTATACCAGTGAGATTCCTTGCCAGAATCAGCTATGTGGATTGTCTCTCCTGGAGTTCGTGGTTAGTGAGCGACAAATTGGCGTAGTAGCCTTACATTCTATCTCATTTCTACTTATTTTCGTGCTTATATCCAATTAAGGTTCAAGCACGTTGTCCTGGGCACACACATCAGCTGTCTGTCTAGGGCAGTGGATTAGTTGTTAGTGGTGTGTGTGTGTGTGTGTGTGTGTGTGTGTGTGTGTGTGTGTGTGTGTGTGTGTGTGTGTGTGAAAACTTAAAGAAAACTCAGTTCCACTATCCACCCCACCCCCAAAAAACAAATCATAGCTACGACCTTGGACTTTGACATTTTCTGATCACTTTCGTGATATGGGAATTATTTAATGTGTAAAGACACAGTTAATTGCTTGTTTTCAAATTACATAGACATCTGTATTTTCAATCTTTTCGAAACTCCCCATTCTTGCCATTTAATTAAATTTGTCTGCTCTCCACGAGAGTACTTTATATATGGCGTATTTTGACAATAATGGCCAACGGCATTGCGTTCTATGTGGTAATAAAAATGGAAGACGTCGTCATTAAATCTGTATCCAAGCAGTATTCAAGGCTGGTGTATCAAAGGCGTGGTATGTCACATCCTGTGTGTAAGGAAGTACATATAGAAGATCCCTACTAATGGACACAGGTAAAGCTGGTTTCCATGACGAAATATTTGACATCCAGAAGCCGATAATCAATAAAACAATGTGCTCTAGTGGTAGTGTTAAACAAAACAAACTTTAACTTTTCGTTTTGGTGACACTGTTTTTGTTAACCAGTGGAGTAAGCGGAGATACGTATGGTGGTGATATTTTTATCTACCCATGGCGTATTTACATTTGTTGGTCTGGGGAGTTTCAAGAGCATCTCTGGATGTCTGTGTGGTAAAATCAGAAATATGATACCAATGAATGATCAAATGGTAGTAGTGTGCCTCTGTGTGTACTCATTTTGTTTTTAAAATCAGTAGGGTTGTACTAATTTAGTTTTTAAAGCAAGTAGGGCTCTACTCATTTAGTTTTTAAAGCAAGTAGGGCTCTACTCATTTAGTTTTTAAAGCCAGTAGGACTCTACTCATTTAGTTCTTAAAACCAGTAGGGCTCTATACATTTAGTTTTTATAGCAAGTAGGACTCTACTCATTTAGCTTTTAAAGCCAGTATGGCTGTACACATTAAACAGAGTGGTTATTTCCACTGGAAGATAATGGATGTAGTTTGACGATGAGAGATCTTGAACGTGGCTAAATCTAATTACTGCGCAACACCAACAAGTGCTGTTCAGCCATTGGCTAAAAATACTTCGTTTCATCTCCGTCGCTGACTGATTTAAACTGTCATTTTAGACCTTTGGTTTCTCTTTCTTGTTTAACTGGCAAATCGCAAAGAGAATAATACAATAATATAATAATGCGTTCACTATATGCTCAATCATGCTGCATGCAATGCACGTGAAATGCCAGTATGTGGACATATAAAAGTCACGTAACTGTGTCATATTCCTTGTCTCATTAAGAATGCCACGACTCAGAGAAGAACAAAGGGAGCGAGCGTTGGGCATGGTTCAAGGGAAGACGTCGCACAGCCAGGTTGCTAGGACCTAAAGAGTCCACCTATCCACTATTGGACGGCTTGTTGAACGTCATCAACAGACCGGAGTGTCCGTAATCGACCTCGACCTGGTAAATGTCCCGTTACGACCCCACGCCGAGATCGGCAGATTCGACGACACCACGTCCATGACCGGTTAAAAACTGCGACGATTACAGCAAGCAACATGATGTTGTGTTACGCCTATCCATTTGATGACGGTCATCGTCGGCTGGTCTCAGATGAAGACGCCTGTACAACGGTAACATCATGACACCGCGACATCGTGCTGCGAGACTACAGTTTTGCTCTCCAGAATGGTAATCATCTACCAGCCTTTTACCGGAGCATTGTTTTCTCAGATGAGTCCTGTTTCTCTGTCTTGTTTGCCGATGGAAGAGCATCGGTTTGGCAGCGGTTGTCTGATGGTATGGGGGACAATCAACTGTGATTTCAGGAGTGATCTCATCATTGTCCACGATGCCCTTACAGCCCAGCGTTATGTTGACGTTATTCTAAGACCAGTTCTCCGGTCACTTTTGGTCACCGAAGACCAGGAAGTCCCCTTCTGGTTCAGCAAGACAATGCCCGTCCTCGTACTGCAATAATTACACAGGCATACCTGCAACAACCCGGTATCACCGTTATGAACTGGCCTGCCGTTTCACCGTATTTGAACCCAATCGAACACATGTGCGACAAGTTAGAACGTCGTGTACGTCACCGCCAGCAACCACCGTCTAACGTCGCCGAACTTGCACAAGCGTTGCAGAAGGAGTGGGGGAACATTCCTATTGCTTATGCGAGATGTTTGTGCCAATCCTTTCCCCGTCGTCTTCACGCATGCTCACGGGCCAATGATATGGGAGGTTGAACTTTTTGATTACGAATGCAACTCGATTACTGATGATAACTAGTCATGTTTCCATGTGAATGTATCTCATGAATTCCAATCATTAATGTCATATTACATTATCCATCAATTCATTAATGGTTTGCCGTTATTTGCAATGAAAAGTTGTTTTTGCGTTTTCATTGCGTTTCAGTATAGATTCCCTGTAAGTGCGTCAGTGATTAATCGAAGAGACAGTTAGATTATAAACCAATCGATAACAAAGTCCGTCGGTGATACTGCCAATGCTCTGTCATTATTCGTCTCGCACAGATTGCAGACCATCTTATTATCTACACGTCCCGTAAATTAAAAACTCAATATTTCACGACTCGTTTGACTTGTATATATATGGAGTCACCATGATGTCTGCTGTATAAGGTGAGTTCTTTTTAAAGATATTTTTATCTATGATATAGTGAAATAATTAGGGGGGGGGGGGGGGGGGTAAATCTAAACCGAGAAAAGATGAACCGATAGAGGGTTGGACAATAACAACGGTTATCGCGATTAAAGTTGGTGTTGTTTAATGGCATCACTAGAGCACATTGATTTATTATTCATCGGCTATTGGAAGTCAAGCATTTGGTAATTCTGGCATATAGTCTTAGCGAGGAAACCCATCACAGTTTTCCGTTAGTAGCAAGGGATCTCTTATATGCACAATCCAATAGACAGGATAGCACATGCCATGGCATTTGATACACCAGTCGTGGTCCACTGGCTGGAACGAAAAATAGACCAATGGGCCCCACAGACGAGGATTGATGATCCTAGACCGACCGCGCATCAGGCGAGCGCTTAACCACTGAGCTAAACCCGCACCACCAGTTTGACGAATGGACGGATAAGGCTAAAGGTGTTTTTATACAGTTGAATATCAGACAGATCGGGATGTCCTGATGCATGTTAGATTTTGAGACGGTGGAGAGGGGGGTTAATTTAAGTCAAAATCTGTAGTAATGTGTAAGTTAACGGTCCAAAAACTCTTCAAAGGCGACACTAGTTTTCACGGACTAATAAAGAGTTTTCAATATTTTGATTTCAATACAAAATTTTAAAATGTGCTTACCTTCATATTATTTGTATTGCATTGTATTATATTAAACAAGTATATATAAAAATATATGTTTTCATTGAAACCACCTTAAAATTTTATTATATTGTATTTCATTGTATTGTTTTGTATTTCATTGAATTGTATTGTATTTTATATTATTGCATTGTATTTCCTTATATTGTATTGTATTTCATTGTATTGTATTGTATTTCATTGTATTGTATTTCATTGTATTGTATTGTATTTCATTGTATTGTATTTCATTGAATTGTATAGTATTTCATTGTATTGTACTGTATTTCATTGTATTGTACTGTATTTCATTGTATTGTATTTCATTGTATTGTATTGTATTTCATTGTATTGTATTGTATTTCATTGTATTGTACTGTATTTCATTGTATTGTACTGTATTGCATTGCATTGCATTGTATTGTATTTCATTGCATTGTATTGCATTGCATTGCATTGTATTGTATTTGTATTGTGTTGTATACTAATATTTTGTCACAGCTCTTTTTTACATTGTGTTTTACCTAATTATATAATTATTGTTTTTAATCGAAATAATCTTATTAATATACATACCTTTGTTTGTCACCCAATAGGCTATGTCTTTGGGGGTGTTGTACTGTGGTGTTCTTAAACATTCATTACTTCACTCACTCACTCACTCACTGATTTGTTCATTCATTCATCAGTTTATTCCGTTGATAACTAGGGCCAACGAGTTCCCAAGCATCGACTATTTAACGACATTTTCAATAAATCGCTTCTTGCAAGTGGCGGCAATACATTGCAGCGATTTCAGGCTGTTTTGAAGTCTCAGTATATACAATACGAAACAAAACCAGCCGGCCCTTGGTATTATTTGTTTCTATCATGCGTAAAATAAAACGATCATATTCATATATAATACTTTTTTTGTTGAATATTTTGTTCTTGCGTCAGATTCATGCTACTTGGTGCAAATTCCAAACAATTTAGGCATATAGGCATACTTGCAATCGATATTTTCGGAAATGATATACTGATAAATTTTGATCATAGCATCTTTCGAAAACTGTCAGCTGAATACAGCATTAACTACTGCTGTTCAGGTTGTATTATACCAAATAAAAACCCATAGGCGACCATGTTAACGTTGTTTAAAACACTACTGTATATGAAATATATCAATCAAACTATGACCCATAAATATCAGTACTACAACCCCTACCTTAAAGTATTAACTGCAGAAAATGGTACCTGTAGTGGCTAATTTTTTGTATAACCAAATTTGTTTTACAATACCCCTAGTTTCGCACAAATATTTAGTACCTTTTTCATTCACAGGTACCCCATACGTGTTCCAAACACAAGACCACTTGACATTGTGATACTCGATGAAATAAACTTACATACATTTTAGCCCTGATGAAACTATTTCGTTTTTACAACCAACAAACTCACATTTATAACCAATCACAAGGTTTGTGGCGTCAACTTCTCTATCAAAATGTTCGGTGCACCTCGAACTTTGACCCAGACTGAAATCAGTCGTAAGTTAAACACGATACATGAATAGAGAGTCTCGTTATAGCCGACTTGATGACAAAAGGAAACAAAAAACATTGATTACCATTATTCTTGAGCATAATTATATATTATGGTCCTAATAACCGACAGGGAATTACCTGTATTTTTAACGAACACCACTAGAGAACATTGACTAACATTTGATCATTCTGATTCGTAGTCATCAGAGAAAACCCTTTTCCATTAGCAACGAGGAATCTTTTACATGCACTTTCCCACAGACAGGACAGCACATACCACGGCTTTTGACCAGTTGTAGTGTAGTTGCTGAAACGAGATAAATCCAATCAGATTAATGGATCCACTAATGTGGTTCGATCCTGCGACGCAACCACCTCATGCGAGCGCTCAGCCGACTGAGCTAAATTACGCCCCATAACCCTATTAAGACAGAAAGACAGACAAACGGACATAAATACACAACCTTGCAGAGGAATCTTGACAATTTAATATGTCTAGTTCATTCTCAAGGTGGGTTTTTTTTTTTAGAATTTGTTGATATCTATACCGGTGGCAAGATGTTTTTCTTCTGCTTTTTTCAGCGAAGCCGGATATTCTTACAACATTGTATTTTAAAGGTAGAGTAAACTCCATCAAGAGCCTTATGTGTTGCAAAGATATATACCCGGACCATCAACACATACCGACACTTTAACAAATGAAAAACGCGTAATTTTAGAATTAATTGAAAACCATGATTATTCCTACTAACTGGGGCAGCCATTTTGTTTCATTTTTGTGACGTCCGGTGGTGTAGTTTGGGGCGAAGTGACGTCAGCTCCGTCGAACTTCTCTATTAGACACAGTGTAAACAAACGCTCTAATTTAGGACAAGGCGCTTCGCTTTCATCAACCTGACTTGTAAAACAACATGAATGACTTGATAGTATAATAAACTATTTAACTAAATATATTTCAATTTGCATCAGTATAACAAAATGGAGTTACAGTATTTAAAATCTTTTTTTAATAAATCCAAAGAAACATTGCACATTATTAGGCCTATTGGTACGATACGTTTGAGCAAAAACGACCACTTACAATACTCAAGTGATAATTTTCTTTGGAACTACGTAATTGGTAACTTTTATGATTTTAGATGTCTACTTAATCAAAGGTTTTATAGAATTACAGTAATAAAGGGGGACGGCTGGTAAAGTCCATTACAAGTTGAGGTTATCATACAATACCCTGTGATCTTAATAAGAGTCCCGTCTTTTTCGTGTGTCTAGACACAGTGTCTGGGGACCGTCTAAATATACATATGCCAATCAAGAAACAGGTACAGGCCACGGAAAGAAACGACCAATTAACTAAGAAAACACTCCGATTATTATTTCAGTATGTGAGTTAATTTAAACCATAATACAGTTATTTCAACACTTTGACAATGTTGGTTTATTTTGTATTAAACATAATATATACTAGTAATTGTTGCTAGCTTACTGGGATAACTATTATTAAAGAATATTGGGATGCATCCGCAAAAAATAGGCATGTTTTGTTTCTTCAGTTCCAAGACTAATTCCTGACGTGAGTGCGAATCATTTTACATGCTCATATATCACTAGAGTTTCGAGCATGTCCGTCCCGGGGCTTTTCCCGTGAAAAAAAAAAAATAATAAATAAATAAATAAGCGGACAATTTAGAAATTTACTTCCAAAAATTAAATAGTGGGCCTTTAAAATGTTGATGCGCATCGCTACTTAATATAACTAACAAAGAAATTTCTACTCATTAAATTTAGTCGCTAGATTAAATCAGGTGGTCAAAAAGAAATTAGATAAGATCCGTGGCCTGACTCCATGACTACAAATATCTTATTATTCACAAGAACCGAGTCGTTTAACAAAGCAAAAAAGACTTATCGCACAAGCCAAAAAAGGACTAAAACTATTAAACATCAGAATAAGAAATCTAAACTTGCCTATAGATATCCAGTTACGTATTTTTGACAGCACTATTACTCCTATTCTTTTATACTCTTCTGAAATATGGGGCTTTGTTAACAATCAAAACGTTGAACAAATACAGTTAAATTTCCTAAGAGATATATTGAGGTTACGGAAAAGTACGCCACTACCCATGATATACGGGGAATTAGGAGTTTTTCCATTTAGATATGAAGATTAAAAAGAAAATGCTAATTTTTTTGGCTACGTTGATTATAGGAAAAGCATCCAAGATATCAGCAATATTATATAGAATTATGATTAGTGAAA
>JAECMU010012057.1:0-20871 GCA_016106625.1 Dracogyra subfuscus
TCTGTCCCATCCGTCTCCGCCCCAGCCACCTCCAAACATGCCGCCCTCCCTGTCGTCCCATTGGCCTGTAAACATATTTGAGAAAATACATTAGTGTTCTACTATGGTCAATTCTAGTGTATATTTTCAACATTTTAATCTGTCATCCAGCGTCAGTTTATTTCACTTCTGTAAATGTTCTATACCCCGTGTTTGTTACGTGTAATCTGGGGTCTACGTTAAAAAATACCCGCATTTAATCTAATGCTAGGTTCAGAGGCCAAATGTCTGCAGAAAGCTGATCAGTTCAATGTTTATTACGACGGGTTCGCTCAGATTAACAACTAGTTAATTATACGACGATAATCGACTGGTAAGAGCGCTCAGACTAGCAACTGGACAGTCGTAGAAGTCGTCATAGCAGAACGTTGGCCAACTTTGTGCAGGCAGCTGGCATTCAAAACCTAGCATAATGCACAATGGAAAAAAAAAAAGAGAAATGTTTTATTTAACGACGCACTCAGGACATTTTAATTACGGATATTTGGCGTCAGACATATGGTTAAGGACCACACAGATATTGAGAGAGGAAACCCGCTGTCGCCACTTCATGAGCTACTCTTTCCAATTAGCAGCAAGTGATCTTGTATATGCATCATCCCACAGACAGGATATCACATACCACGGTCTTTGATATACCAGTCGTCGTGTGTTGGCTGTGACGAGAAATAGCCCAATGGGCCCACCGACGGGGATCGATCCCAGACCGACCACGCATCGAGCGAGCGCTGTACCACTGAGCTACGTCCCGCCCCCTAATGTACAATGGTTAAGTGCACAATTTTGATGGTTTTATTGACAGCCGATAGTCCGAGTGCGATAGCACCTGGCTCTATCCTGCTGTCAATCAAAAGATCGAAAGTAATCACTAACTATGCATTCCACGAGTACGTATATGTGGTAAATGACTTATACCATGCCCGGAGTAACGCGATAAGAAACTGACTCAGTGAGATGAGGTTTAAAACGTGTGTAGTTTTACATATTTATTGCACACATTTGAAAAAGACCATAAGCTTGATGCAATCTAACCATTATATTCCCATGGACGACAAAGCTGAAATGACTAAATGGGATGTATCAGTCAAATGATGAACACAAACATGATACTACAGGGGCGGGATTTAGCTCAGTCGGTTGAGTGCTCGCTTGAGGTGCTTGCGTCGCGGGATCGAACCACCTCGGTAGACCCATTCAACTAATTGTGTTCCTCGTTCCAAACAGTGCACCACAACTGTACAAAGGACGTGGTATGTGCTTTCCTGCCCGCGGGGAAAATGCATATAAAAGATCCCTTGCTGTATTAGATAAAATATAGCGTTATAACTTATAGCCTGATTACTACGTGTCATATTTTTGACATCCGTTCGCCGATGATTAATCTGCTCCAGTGGTGTTGTTAAACAAAAACAAACATCTATTTTTATACTATAGGAATTAACAGCGTGCATTTGCAGCATCCCTAATATAGTGTTCCACAGAATTGAAGAGCTTAGTTTTACAAGTGCTCTGAAGACTGTGATATAAATTTAGCATATATCTATAAGATGTAAAGAGAGACCTTAATGTAGTATTGTATCTTTTGGTCAGTTACAGATCAGTCAAATTGTTACAGACGTGGATTTGACCCAAAAAACAACAATACAAAAACAACCAACTATTGTTAATACTAAATGAAAATAATGATGACGAATATGATGATGATGGTGTTGAAATTGATTATGATGACTGGGTGGTAATAGTGGTGGTGGTGATCGTTGTGGCGACAATAATGGTAGTGGTGGTGATGACGATGATGGTGTGATGATGGTGGTGGTGGTTGTGGTGGTGTAATGGAAGAGGTGGTGCTGATGACGGTGGTGGTGGCGGTGCTGCTGCAGCTGATGCTGATGATGGTGATGATAATGATGATGATAATGGTTATAGTGGTGGTAATGATGATGATAATAATGATGATGACGATGATGATATAGCACTGGAACTAGCTAACTTACCGAGGGAGCTGTTAATAAGTGTGAATATGAGAACAACTGTGAAGAGTACGCTAGTCATCATGATGTTTTGGTCAGGTGTTAGATATTGCAAATCAGACAAAGGTCAGGCGATGCTGAAAGGAAGAAGAAGAGAGAATGAGACATCATCATATAAGAGTAACCTACTGTATTTCTTTATATCTGTTTTATGCATTACTACTACAACTACAACAACAACAACTACTACTACTACTACTACTACTACTACTACTACTACTACTACTACTACTACTACTACTACTACTACTACTACTACCACTACTACTACTACTAATACTACTACTACTACTACTACTTTAATCATATTAAATTACTTTATAATTTTAATAATAATAATAATAATAGTAATACCTTTAAAAAGTAGATTTGAAACCACATGTTATGGGTGTTTTATTAACGTGTCTACATTGAAACCACCATCAAGAGTTTGAAGACGATCAGGGCCCTTGTTCAGGTCATGTTAGGTCAGGTCATATGGCTTTACGTGCACATTCAGAGCAAGCTGCTGTAGCGCACGCCTGTCTTGGGCACAAGAGCCGGCCTCCTCCGTTCACGACAAGAGCCCATGTTCAATCTCTATAGTCTATATGCAGACCTATAGAGTCTAGACTCGAGATTCTGTAACCAGGTGAATGTTTTATGATTTTAAGCTATTGCACTGCACTATACAAAATACACACATACACTGGGTTTTAATTAAGGGTCAATACTTTAGGGCAGTTAGTGTAGCTTGTTTCATGTTTAGAATACTGACCTTTGACACTGACCAGTACTCACCTACTGACTGATATGTATGAGCCAACAGGTGATTAATGACTTTTTGAAATTCACCTGACCAGAAAGGACATCATAGCACAGTGGTACAGTGCCCGCCTGATGCGCGGTCGGTCTAGGATTGAACCCCGTCAGCTAACCACTGGGGTTTTTTCTCGACATAACCATATGTCCGACGCCGATATAACCGTAATTGTAATGCGTTGAGTGCGTCGTTAAACAAAACAATAAAAAAAGGACATGATTTTTATTCTCTGAAATAGACGCCATCTTGAAATATGTGAGGTTAGTTTTCTTTATCTTTTCTAATTTGCACTCTTTTTATTAACTTGCATAAAATTAAATGTAATTAATAAGCAATTATAATTTTATACACTAAAGCAATTAAATATAATTTATTTACATTACATATTTTAGAATTACACATATGCGTTAATACTAGTGTTTAATATATGAAGTAGTTATATTAATTTAGATTAATATCTACGACCTATGTTCTGTCGCCCTATCGCCCACAGTGAAAGTTAGACTATTGATTATTGCTCAGGGTACATTCTTGTTTAAGGCCCGTGCTGTATTCTTAATGCACGTGCAGTTAATGTACTTGTAAACAGAAGCTTAGTTTTAATTATATCATATTGTAAATATTTATATTGTATAGCTAAACAAACATTCATTCATAACCTTAAATTGTGCTGAACTTTATGAAAAGAGATGTGGCCTTTAGATTATTTATTAATCCTTTATTAATAACTATTATATATTTCTTGTTGTTTCTTGTTTTACCGTCTGTACTGCTAATAAACTTATGTGTGCTTCACGGTTGACTATAAATACATTTTTTACATGTCGTCTCCTTCAGAAATAATGCAAATGGAGTGTATTAAATTAACCGTTATCAACAAGTTTGTTTTCTTTTTTCATTTAATTGTTTAATTCCTATTTCATTTGGTGTATTGTTATAGTAAGTGGCCGCTTAATACAGGTATTTTAGCAAATTGTGATACGGTTTAGGTGGCCGTTGGCCGCGTTAGACAGGTGACCGCTTATTACAGGTGCATTTACGTTATAAATCGTTTGGGAGGAAAAAGGTGGCTGCTTAAGGTAGATGACCGCTGATTACAGGTGGCCGCTAAGACAGGTTTGACTGTATATAGTGTATTTATAGTATTAATGAGTAGCATTAAGTAAATTCCTTGGTATGTACATTTGGATAAATAGTATATTTTCTTTATACTGCAGAGAGTTGTGTACTTTTTGTGCTTTTGTGTATGATGTTGTTATTTATGTATTTTAATATTCTTGTTATTATTTTTATAGGGTTTAAAACGACACCCTTCTTTCCAATAAAGAACCCTTATACACTGCGTCCGTCTTTGTGTTGAAAGTCAGTGTAACAATTCTTATAGAGTTCCACATAATGACAACGCCATACAAATTGTATGCGTATGACGTCATTTGAGATTGACTCAAAAGGTTTTATAAACACGGGCCCAGGTACAAAATATCCTTTTGACGAATACTCTCAGGTTGAGTTAAGGATCAAGCTCGTTCTCCAGTCCAGCAAACTGTTCTGATCGCGCAATGACATTTGTGTAATAAACTCCCCTTGTGGAAACACATGCATGTGTCAGTGACTATATAATCAAATGGAAACACTCTTTATCATACACCAAACAATTAGGGAAACGGGAATATTATTTTAAACATCATGATACAATTAAATTCGGTACATAGACCGTCCAAAAGGGCCGAAACGTCCACAAGACATTGGCCAATTTTAATGGATACAAAAACCTCAACAATACCCAATGGAATTTAAATTGAATCATTCTGAATAAATTAAAAAACACCTAAATTAATGTTCGGATTTCTGCCATTGTTTCGTCTATTATTATATGTTTATCTCATTGTATGAATCAGGACGCGTTACTATCCTGACTGAATAAAAATAAGACATTCTTTGTTAAAATCACTTTTCATTCTGCCATAAGATATTAAGATCTGCCTCGGTGGCGCAGTGATTAAGCCATCGGACTATAGGCTGGTAGGTACAGGGTTCGTAGCCCAGTACAGGCACCAAGCGAGTTCTTAAGGGCTCAGTGAATAGGTGTAAGGCCACTACACACACTTCTGTATCACTAACCAACTAACAACTAACCCATTGTCCTGGACAGACAGTCCAAATGGCTGAGGTGTGTGCCCAGGACCGCGTGTTTTAACCTTAATTTGATATAATCACGAAAATAAGTTGAAATAAATAGAGGCTATTTTATGGGTTTTTTTTTACAAATACGATGTTTATGTCAACGAGTGGTGTGTGAAAACCATATTTTAACGAATTGCGAAGCGATGAGTGAAAATATGGTTTTCACACATCACTAGTTGGCATAGAAATCGTATTCGGAAAAATACCATGAAATGGACTATTTATTATATACATATTTTCAAATTCTTGACAATATTTTTCGCTTTTTTGGTAATATCTTTCGCTTATCCTACCGAAAACACGTAATTTCATGATATATTTCTTCCTCTGGAACTTTTCCAGAACATTTGCTTCACCATGGACTTTTAAAAAAGAAATTTGATTAAAATTTATCTTTATGAACATTTATTTAACAATACTGCGCTGCAAACATACCTGACAAAGCGATCCTCTAAAAACTCACACTAAAACAAAACGAGTCAAACGCCGTTAAATTCATACCCTTACACTCGATGACACTACATTTTGTCGTCATTATTTAGCTTCGTATTCAATTCGTTTTAGATATTTTATCGTTATTGCACTTCACATCCCTTTATTTATAGCTACAGTTGTTTAAATTAAAAAAAATATTTAAAAAAAATCAAATACTATTAGATGCATTAGTAATCATCAAATTTAAATACAAAGAACCGAGACAAAGGGAAATAATTTAATCATGCACTTTTACAAAAATGTAAATACGACTTCTATATTTTCACTGTAGTATATGACTTTTCACCGGATATGACTTTTATGGTTTCCGTAGATCTATATATTTCATTGCTATTTATATAATAAATGAAGATATTAAGCTATCACCATCGAAGACAGATTACTGTTGATTGATGTGTCGATTTAATTGCCAATATAATTATTATTTTAGCTTCTAGGCTTTTAACCTGCTTGGGACAGGATTTAGCTCAGTCGGTTGAGTGCTCGCCTGAAGTGCCTCCATCGCAGGATCGAACCATTGCAGGATCCGTACGAACGCAGTAAAACGCATCTTTTGCGACCCCTTCTGCGTCGCGCTTTTTAGCGCTGCGTCGATTTTTCAAATATCAAACATGTTTGATTTTAGACGCACATACGCATCCGTTTCCTGCCGCACGTATGCGCCTACATTCGTCTGCGTTGCGTTCACATTTTCATATTGACCAATCATCTGCCTATTCAGTAACATGCCTTCCGAATCGTCCTCTCTAACTGACAGTTTGTGGACATTTTGATAGAACTGTACCAAGAGAGGCCGTGGTTATATGAAACAAACTCTCTAGAATATGCTGACAGGACTTTTAAATCGGCTGCAATTAATGAAATTATATTACAACTGGATATGACTGGTAAAAATGTATGTTAATATATTACTGTCATTAACATCATATTCATCAATATCCACATGGCCCATATACCCAACTACACTACGAATGATACATGGCTTTATACGAATTATTAAAACATTTGAAGTATTGCCACCATGTAATGAATTAAAAATAAATACAACTGATTTGTTTATTGTATATATCAATACATGTTTACTCATATTATTAATTTCAAATTAAATATAATGTTCATTGTTGCATGCACATATCCTAAAAAAATCACTTTTGCACCATCAACATCATTACAAATGACTAACATTTGTTTAAACACAAATAATGTTCAACTGCTCATCTTGAAACAAAGACTAGTCATATGTAATTAATGACATTTCTAAATAGATGAAATTATAAAAATCTAAATTATTGCATTCATTGTACTATGCCTAATAATTATAATAATTAAAGCAAACAATTGGGAAATAAGAAAGATTTATATCGTACATAATGTTTTAAATAAAGTTTATTATGTTTTAAAATATAGTAATAAATTACATTTATTCTTTGTTATTTTTCCTAGAGTAAAGTATAAATAAATTAATTAATTAAAGAAATCGTCAGTGGATCGCAGGAACGCATCGCAGGTAGGCGCACACGAGACGCATCCGTCTGCGTTGAGTCTGCGTTTTTAAATGCAGACGCATGCGTTAAAAAACGCTCGTCTGCGCCAGGCATTAACCTTTACAGTTAGCTGATGGAAGTCGCTATTACTTGGTAGTTAATTATGATCATAATGATTTGCCTATGTGCGTTTTGTTGGTAACGCTTTGTAAAATGGATTTTGCGCTACGCATTAAACAGAATGAATGACCACTGACGGAATTAGTCAGAAAGGTCTGCAAACGATCAGTGTAGAAATGGTTAGCTGAACGTAGATCTGAATGAAGGAATTCTCATATTCTTTGGTACATTTTGTATTAATGTTTCAACACTGACAACTAACATAAAGAGTAATTTGTTTTCTCACAATTGCCGAAAGTAATGCAAAATTAAGGAAGGAAATATTTTATTTAACGACACATTCATCACATTATATTTACGGACGTCAGACATATGGTTAAGGACCACACATATATATAGAGAGAGGAAACCAGCTGTCGCCACTTCATAGGTTACTCTTTTCGATTAGCAGCAAGGGTTCTTTTATATGCATCGCCCAACCCCTGTCTCGTGCGCTTATGAAAATACCTGTTTACACAACATGCCCATGCGTCCACCAATGTAATAATATATGCTAACATATCATTATGGTGTATTTCCACACAAAGTTCCTTTTGGCTAAAATTTAGTTTTTTAATAAGAAAAATATAACATAAACTTAAAATGATTTTAATCAACTGTATAAACTATAGCTATAAATAAAAACTACTTACCACAGCTTAGGCTCACGACAGTTCTAGATGGACAAATGTTTACACTGACCTTACGGTAGTGAGATCAACGTATTTATTGTGAATTTTGCCCTTGAATGTTGGGTCAGATAGCCCGAAGTGATGAAAATGCATTGCATTTGATTAATTGGCTGTTGCAATAAACATAAATATTTACTAATGACTAAATATGTTTACGATTATTGTAAAGTAACAACAAACAAACTTAAACTTAATGCAAGACGTGTTTAAGTTGTCTTCTTTTCATAAATTCTCATTTTGTGTGTGAAATCTATCAAGTTTGTAATAGGCGATTTGACGCATAAATAATCTTGGGCTGAGACTTAGGGAGGGTGCATATTATAAAATAGCATTTGTTACTATTGGGAAAATGTAGCGGGTTTCGACTCTAAGACTATACGTCAAAAGACAACCTTGCAATAACCGGTCAAAACAGCATACAATAGCCGATGATTAATAGTGATATCGTTAAATAAAATACACTTTACCTTTATAAACAATGTTCATCACGTACTAACAGTGAGAAATATACCTAGTTTCACCTATCCCAAAGGTGTTAATATGAGTGTCTCCCGAGTATATAACTTCACATGGAAAAAGAATTGCCTATAAACTGACAAACAATGCTTGGTCATGTTCTCAGAGAGCTCAAATGAGTTTCATACCAAAAGGAAAATATTATGGCTTCACCATCTATCATCAGCATCAGCATCAGCAACATCATCATCATTATTGCATATCATTATCTTCGAGAGGCAAAAGCTACCAATATATAACGAACAACTAATTTTAGAAAAATACATTAACATACTTCCAGAAAGACTTACCGGTAGATACAGGACGCACTTTTTACATCCCTATTACTATACTCGACCAAGTACTTATACATTGAAAGAACTAATGCAAAACAAACGAATCAGTACACTAAAGAATTTAGGAAAGTTTATAAAAGTAATTACGAATGCATTTAAACATCCTTGTTATTTCACATCCTCAACTCCCAGAAGTACATTTTATACATATATTGAACATTAATTTACCAATAACAATTTTAACTAGTGCTACCGGCTAAACAGTTTATATATTAGTATTTTTATGAATATTGACAGCTTTATGTTGTATGCAAATCTTTATAGGAATTAGTTCACAATCATTGTAATTAAATTTTTGTATGTCTCTTTCATCTTGTCACGTGTTTATATAAATATTATGTATATATTCCACCTGCGCTGTTGTGCAACGACCAGTGAGTAAATAAAGTCTTGCCATCATTGTCTTCATGATCGTCATCATTATTATCATCATCAACTTCATCATCATCATCGTCGTCGTCGTCACTGTCCTCGTCACCATCATCGCTATTACCATCACCATCATCACCATTGTCGTCATCATATATACGTTTGCGAGTTGCCATGTCCTAATGATGACCTAGCCAAAATAAATTTATTTCCTCTTTTTCCTTTATTTTTGTCTCTAACTTTATCTTAAATAAATACTTTCCGTTCCAGCCAGTGCTCCACAATTGGTGTAACAAACATCGTGGTATGTACTATCATGTCTGTGGAATGATGCTTTTAAAAGATCCCTTGTTGCTAATCGAAGAGAGTAGCACATGATGTGGCGACAGCGTGTTTTCTCTCTCAATATGTGTGCGGTCCTTAACCATATGGGTCCGACGCCATATAACCGTAAATAAAATGTGTTGAGGGTGTCGTTAAATAAACTATTTCCTTTCTTCTTTCCCTTCTTGTCTAAAAGAAAGAAAGAAAAAAAACACTACCAAATTACTAATTGGGGTAACGGACATTCTAAGTGCTTGCCTGTTATGAACATTTGATCGTTTTAAACATCCTCTACTACACACAGATACTTCATGGGTGGCAGTGGGAAGAATTTGCAATAAAATATTTGAGGGTTGCACACAATTTCCGCATATGGAGTACATATATACATCTCCAGGGCTCGTGCTTATAAAGTACATGGCCCCGTTTTACGAAACAAACTTAGCGCTAAGATAACCTTAAGTGCATAGCTACCATATGTACTTAAGGTGAACTTAGTGCTAAGATCGCTTCGTAAAACGGGGCCCAGGACTCAAACTATAATGACGTCACACGTATACAATGTGTATGCCGTTGGCTTGGCTTGAAGGAACATAGAGCTGAAGAAACCTAACCCTAACCTTGAGCTGACCCTCGTGTCATATGTCATGTTATAGGGTTTAACGTGCACATTCAGAATAAGCTGTTGTAGCGCACGCCTGTCATGGGCACAGGACAAGACAGAACTGACCCTCTGCAGGGCCCTTTTTATAAAGCATAAGAGTCTAGACTGAAGTCTATAATGATGTTACACGGATATAATTGTATGGTGTTGACATGTCATTAGTCTCAGACTGACAAGTTAAGAGTCTTGAGTCTGGGACCATTTCGAGTCTATGATAACGTACACCACGCATCTCCACAAGGACACAGAAGAGGGTGCCAGAAGACCTCGTGCACGTGCTGGGTCAGCTGCTAGGTTTCAGTCACCAGTTGGAATATGAATTCTTGTTCAGTGTGGGTCTTTAGAATGTGAACAAATCCATATAAGCGACACACACACACATGCATGCACACACACGCACACAGAGACACACGCAAGCACGCACACAAAGACATATACGCACGCACGCACACATACATACATACACACATTGCTGATCCATATAAGTAGTCGCCGATGTGGATTGCATTGTACTCTTTCGGTTGAGGGGCGGAACGTAGTCCAGTGGTAAAGCGTGGTCGGTCTGGGATCGATCCAAGTCGATGGGTCCATTGGACTATTTTACACTCCAGCCAGTACACCAAGACTGGTATATCAAAGGTCGTGGTATGTATTATCCTGTCTGTGGGATGGTGCATATAAAATATCCCTTGCTAATCGAAAAGAAAAGCCCATGAAGTGTCGACAGCGGGTTTCCTCTCTCAATATATGTGTGGTCCTTAACCATAAGTCCGATACAATATAACCGTAAATACAACGTGTTGAGTACGTCGTTTAATAAAACATTGCATTCATTTAGTTCGAAGCCTGCAGAAGTGTCGTTAAACAAATAGGGGCGTGATTTAGTTCAGTCGGTTTAGTATTAACTTGCGGGGCTTGCGTCGCAGGATCAAACCACCTCGGTGGATCAATTCAAGTGACTGAGTTTTTCTCGTTTCAACCAGTGCTCCACAACTGGTCGAATACCGTTGTATGTACTATCTGTGGGAAAGGCAATATTAATTCAGAGCCAGTTGTAATTCTGTTGGAATATAACGAAAACAAATCTGAAAAGTTCTGGTGCCATTTTTTCCTTGAATATTTTCAAGGTCATATCTCAAGGTCAAGGTCATAACACTATAAATGCTGTATTTCGAGGAATACTTTGAGGAATTGTGGTTTTGTCTGGTATACATTGTATTTTATTTTGAATAATACAACTTTAACCATATTATCACAAATTACGAAGGTGACATTTAATTTTATTCAGTTTCAAAATCATATTAAAGTCATTCCTAAAATGCGCTATATTTCACATCTTTTAATAGTTAATGATCATAGAAGCAACATATCCAAATATTAGTAATTTCATTACTGAAATAGCCTGTAGCATTATATACTAGCGGAAAAAAGTTCCTGTGCATTACTGAAAGTGGTGTGATTTTCTTATTTGTAATTAAATCAACAGAATTATTTCATACATTATTTATTTGCCATTTATGCACAATACCAAATCCAGAAGAAAAAACGTCTGGCATTGTTGTTACCAATCTCTGGGTCATAAAGAGAGATGGCGTCGAAAGTGAGTTCACAATGTCAATACGGTGTATAGCCACCGTGTGCGTGCACACAGGCCTGACAACGACGTCTCATTGATGACACCAGATGGTTCAGAAACCCTTGTGGGATGTTGTTCCAGACCTGAACAAGGTCACGACCCCGTCAATGGCTGGTTCGGCAGGAGACGTAGGCGTCTCTCCATTTCGTCCCATACGTGCTCATTGGGCGACAGGTCAGGCGAAACAGCGGGCCATGGCAGTGTGTTGATATTCTTCTGTCTCGGGAAGTCGGTCACTACACGTGCGGAGTGAGGGCGAGCGTTGTTTTGCTGCAACATGACGACGCCACGTTGACCTTGAAGGAACGGGATCACATGCGGTCTTATGATCTCATCCCTGTAGCGTACGGCAGTCAGATTTCCAGCCACAATCACCAGCTGCGTCCTCCCGTGTGATGTGATGCCTCCCCACACCATGACGCTCCCGCCACCGAAACCTGCACGCTGCACAACGCAAGCGTCAGCGTAGCATTCGTCAACACGTCTGTAGACTCGATTTCGATCATCACTACTGTCCAAATGGAATCTGGACTCATCAGTGAATAGCACACCTGACCAGTCACAACGGGTGAATCGTAAGTGCCGTCTACTCCTTGCTAGACGCTCATTTCGGTGACGTCGTAGCAGAATAGGACGTATTGCTGGGCGTCGCTGCCTGATGTTGTGCTCCAATAAACGGTTGCGAACTATCCTGGCACTGATTGCTCTCAACCCAGGGATGGTTCTGGCTGTCAAAGTTGCCGCCCGAAATCGATTCAGATGATGTGTTACCCGAATATGGTTTTCATGTGCTTGTGACGTCACACGCGGACGATCTGAACGTGGTCTGTTTCTGGTGTTGCCTTGCTGTTGGTAACGTGTTTCGATGCACGCCCAAAACGTCTTATGACCTCGTTATGCACCATTCCAGTTTCGAGCATCCCGACAGCGCGGTGATGTTCAAATTCAGATAGGTATGGCATGGCGTAAAAGCCGTTTAAAATTAATCGGAGTATTTTTTCTAGACAGTGGTTTAGGCCTCTACCGTTTTCCGTTGCAAACTTAACAAGGACATGTGCACCTGTACCACGTGGTCAGCAAATCTGGCACACGAACAACACGTGCGATTGCAATATCGAGTATAAAGTTTTGAACATAATGGTTGGGCACATGTCTCCTGAACATATTATTATTTTAATTTTGCGATTATGATTTTATTCAACTTTTTACCATGCACAGGAACTTTTCCCGCTAGTATATATACTAGAATCCTGAATTCAAACAGTGTAACTTTGAGTTTAGGACAAAGAAATGCTCTGTAACTCGGATGTCCTAGCATCTGGTTCAATGCCTTGTCAAATGTTACTCGTTGTTGGATAGGGCTTGTAAGACACATGATATCGACTTGTATATATATGTTACAGTCAATGTGTCAAACCAGTCATTTGGCCAAATGACTGAAATTTTCAGTCATTTGGTCAAATGCCTCCGACCGCCAGTCATTTGGCCAAATGACTGAAAATGAGTGCCCTCAGTTTGACAGATTGCCTGACAGGGAATTTTGAATTCAGTCAATATGTCAAGTATTGTACAAAAAACTATTTAAAAAAAAAATCATGTTTTGTTTGTTTATAGTTTGACAGATTGCCTGAACGGGAATTTATTTCAGTCATTATGTCAAATATTGTAAACACTTTTTTATTTTTGTTTTGTACCAATCAGCCTGTGTCCTTAAAGTAACACTAAGATTACACTTCTTTGAACATCCAAATCCGTTGGCCTATAAATATTTGGGCCATTATGGTTCAGGTATCAGTTGTCAGTATGGAGCTTTCAGTAGAAGATATGTTCAAAAATGAGTTATATAAGAAATATGAATCTCTGAAAAGGGTACTTATACCAAAACCAGATTACTTTTTGTTGATAAATGAACTGAAGCATCTAAATGAACAATCATCAGATAAGTCACACCAACGTTATTATCTTCTGTCCAAGCATGAGATTCTTCAGTGTGGTGATGTTGAGAAGTCAATGTGCATTCACTGTCAGCGTAAATATGTTCGACCGATGACAAAGGGTGTGGTTGTCCGACCGATCTTGTTTAAAGAGTTCTCCTCTCGTGGCCAAGTAGATCTCATCGATATGCAATCATTACCGCATGGTTCTTTCAAGTGGATTATGGTGTATCAGGACCATCTTACAAAGTTCGTTGTTATCCGCCCACCGACATCAAAGCGAGCTTGTTACATGTATTTGATTATTCATTTTTGTTATAATAAACATAAATACAGATGAAACATAGTTTAGTTATTAGAAAACACCCAAGAAATACCCTTTAGTCATTTGGCCAAATGACTGGAGGTCATTTTCAGTCATTTGGCCAAATGACTGGACATTTTAGTCATTTGGCCAAATGACTGGCGGTCAGAGGCATTTGACCAAATGACTGAAAATTTCACACAATGACTGAAAATTTGACACATTGACTGTAACATATATATGCTCGTGGACAGATGCTCTCTGTGTTATTTGCAACACATCGCCCCAACTATGCCAGATGGATGACACGATACCTACTGAATCTCATGAACATGGAGCTTAGCCATTTAGGAATACGTTCAATATTTGAAGGAGGGGCCCTTTCAATCCGACGTACTTCAAACTTGTTTTTATCTCGCAGTGTTGCGGATTTAACGCTAGAACAAACTGGTACAGCTGCGGAAGCGATGTACAATAACTAGAACAGTGAGAGGAGCTGTTGTTGAATGCTTATTCCAGATGGCGGGTTTGACTTTTAGAGAAGAGATTTCACAGGAATTGAAACCATATATAATCGTTGGGGACAACTCAGACCTGCAAAAAATCATAAAGGCCCTTGAGAACACACTTAATCCATTTCAGGACAATTTGTCAGACAAATTATTTAGCAAAATGACCTCACAGGTATAGTGGACTTGGGCACTGCCTGGTGTGATCAGTTTCAAGATGAATGCAAGGATGATCCCAGTCGATTTGAAAGGCCAATCAAACATCACAAGATCAAGAACTTTGAAAGCGATGCAGTCAAAACCAGGGATATATTTGGTCGATTGTTATTCCTTGCTGTAACGCAGAATGTGGACACGGCAACTGTCCTGTCATACTCTCTCACCCCTGTACCATTCGCACTTTGACACAAACAAATCGGCCTCAATGGTCAAACTAGAAGGAAAAAGGGATTCAAATAAAGAACCAAATCTTGTGGATGTGTATGTCATTGATGCGATGCTCTTCTTGCGCATTCTGCCAGAGCTACCATCAATAATTTGCACAGGAGGTGCATATTGTGTGTGAAAGACATCAAGAAGGCCCGTTAATCACAATTTATGAGCGTGATGAATGTGGAAACTGTCAGGCAGCATACCAAATACCAGAACGAAGCCAGCACCGACCCATTGATTTCCATAGAGGTCTATGGTCGGCACCATTTAAAACTGCCTCGCTGAGGTGTCTCAAAGATGAATGGAGATCAGCCACATATGATGGAAGGACATGAAGTCTACTTTGGGCTTGAACATAATTGCTACGTTTACACCACAGAAAATGGATGGATTCAGCAGAGAGAAGAGAACAAACTTTACAGTAGACATGGGAAAGCCGACATTCGTGTTGTCTATCATGTTGATTTTATCGCAAAAAAGTAACCTAATTGCCCAGTTGTGGTCGTCTATTTTTGCGATACAAATATATTTATTCGTCTTCTACATAATGATGACACCATAGGTGCAACCCTTTGGATGGACACAGAAGTCCGTTTAAATAATACAAGACGTCTAATCAACATTTCCCAACTGGCTACTTACACTACTGGTCTGCCGTGCTCTGCCAGCATTTCATACGTTCACTGGGTGTGATTATACTGCTGTCATTCATGTGCAAGGCAAAGGGTAGACCATATGAAGTCATGGTGAAAAATGAACAATTTCTATCTGCATTTGCACTGCTTGGGAATTCAGACAAGATAGATTCTAAGATGGCTGTTGCCATTGAAGAATACTGTAAAACGGGTAATATTCGCGGGAGTAAATTTTCGCGACCAGTCAGTTATATCCATTTCGCGGTTTGTAATTATCGCGTTGTCGTTTTCTAAAAAAGAAGGAAATAAAGAATGAAAAAGAAAAAAAATCAATACTACTGCATACTTTTTAATTCACAAAGATAAAAGAACTGTGACTGGTCTAGCCTAATAGTAATTGACCGATAACACAAGTGATACAATCACAAGCATTTTATCTCGAGATGGCCGCTTAGCTCATGCACAATGAATGACGGTAATCCCGAATGTGGATTAATCAACTCTCCCATAAATGTTCTGATTAATAAATTTCGGTGGTTGAAAACGTCTCATCCAATTTTGTTTGTGTACACACATTCTCAAAAGTACCAACGGATTAGGCTTATGTCTAGACATCGGAATGAGTCGGTCAAACACGTGTATATAGCTGCTACCGGAATGTTTGTTGCATGTATGGACTCAAAAATGTTGCAGAAGTAAATGAAGCCCACCTTCTTCTCTTCAAGACATTGTATGCACCAAAAAGACCAGACCATCCAATGGATACAATAAAGTTAGCTGACTCTGCCACCTTGTAAACCAATGCTAGTGCAAAAACTGTTCCAAACATCTGGCGGAATGCAAACCTTGCCGAACCTGCCCCGCGTCCACCCAAAGGGTATGAGTTGGACATCGACGAGGGTAAAAACTGTCTCAAATGTGTGTGGTTTGAGGGCCCAAAAGCCCAAACAACATTGAGCTCAGGCCGTTGGGTGATGAAATCAAGTCATGCATTTCGTGTGAGAAATTACATTTGACAATTACATTTTGAAGGAACAGTATGTCTGTACAAAAAGCATATCATTTACCAACAGAAATAAGGTGGTTATATCATAGCTAAAGATGTTTAAGACCAATACGTCAAGTTTGATCTATGGTCAAGCGAAATCGTTAAAAACGTGATTTTCCCAAATTAATGTCCTTCTTTTGACCTTTGACATGAATTTAACTTTTGGTCTATAACCAAGGTCAGAGATTTAAAAAACTTCAGTGGACAATCATGCATTGTCTGATATGAGAAAATCTAACCAGAACCCTTTATTTAAATAAATACATGGGCATAAATTTAAAGTGCCAAAATGTGTACAAATCTCTAATAAGACCAACCGTTAAGGAGATATAAGCAATTTTCTTCAAAGTTTTCTTCGCATTTTCATGTTATTTTGAATTTCTAATTACTATATTTCATTAGGAGATGAAAATAAATACTAATAATAATGTTTACTGACAATTATAGAAGAAATAACATATTTAAGTAAAATTCTTAAATTTACACTTATCTGACCTTTGACCGTGACCTCTGACCTAATCCAGCAGCTGTGCAATGCACGATTTCAGTTTTCTCAATGCGCCTTAGTATGATCTATCACAAAATACCAAGCAACCAGGGGATCATTACATGCAGTTAAATCACCCCCTTGCTCATGTTTTATTTCCACAGACAGGAAAACACATTCCACAGGTTTGTTCAGTTGTGGTGTAATGGTTTTAACGATAAAAAAGCAATTAGCTTAATGGATAGATCGAGGTGACAGTAATGATAAAATCAAACGGAATAAATTTTAGTGATAGAGCATTCGCCTAAATACGACGGGATCTAGGATGTACCCCATCAATACATGCACTTTTTCCGTTCCAACAAGCGAAACGTCACTCTTCGAGAACGTGTGCATGTAACTGGTACGTTAGGGTCTATTTTTTAAAGACGCATTCACTAGTCTTGTCAAACCTGGTCTTGGCGAGAACACTAATATATTTAACCGTTCGCGAGCCAGTAAAACATGTCGTTGTGTTTGACGACACATTGATTTATTAATAATAGAATATTGGATGTCAAATATTTGTTCCTATGACATATAGTCCAAATAACTATATTGTCCATTAGTTGACAGGGATATTTTATATACATCATCCATCAGACAGGATAGCACATACCACGGCCTTAGATCATTCGTGGTACACTGGCTGGAACCAGAAATAGTCAAATGGGCCCACCATCGGGTATCGATCCTAGACCGACGGCTCATAAGGCAAGCGCTTTACCATTGAGTTACGTCCCGTCCGTCCCCGGGTCATAGTTCATGCAGTAGTTGATGATAGTTGATATTTGAGAACCGTGTTGTGGTACACATAATTATTGACTTCTAATAATTATTGAATCAGTAAGGAGATATAGAGACTTTATTTGGAAGGTCCTATGGGTAGATTTCTAATATCTTGCATTTACGTTTCTGAATACGGATTTACAGTGGGACAAGTGACCAGTGTAAATCGTTTCCTGTACCATTCATAAGAACAGATACTACAGCCAGATGGGATTATGATACCAATCCACCACCACCACCACACTCACCCCACCATCACCCCCCCCCCCCAATAATAAATAATTAAATAATAATAATAATAATTTAAAATAGTAATAATAAAAAAATAACAAAGAAGTATATTTTCGACATGGTGCCAACGTGGACGACTACCTGTTCAATATAGTAAATAGTTCGCTATTGTTCCAGTCAGTGCACCATGACTGTCATATTATAGGCCGTGGGTTGTGCTATCCTGTCTGAGATGAGACATGTAGCGGGTTTCCTCTCTAAGACTATATGTCAGAATTAACTGATGATAAATAAATGATGACGTGCTCCACTGGTGTCGTTAAACCAAACCAAAACTTTGACAGGTTTGTTGTGTTTCAGTGTTAAATAAGTAGCATATGTTGAGAGAGAGAGAGAGAGAGAGAGAGAGAGAGAGAGAGAGAGAGAGAGAGAGAGAGAGAGAGAGAAAGAGAGAGAGAGAGATGAGGGAATAGAGAGAGATAAAGGGGGAGGGGAAGGAGGGATGAAGAAAGAACATGATAAACACGTCTCATATTGCTGACTCTGTAGTGATGCGTTCTCGTCATTCATATTAAAATATAAAATTAATAACACAAACACAACTATTTCAAAATAAAATGTATTAATCATAAAGGCACAAAGTCTATAAAGGTAAATAAAACACATTCAACACTTTGGAATCTTCTACACTCAGTAAGCACGGGACAGCTGGCGGCAAACAAAGTTCCAAGGATCGTCAACACCAGTCGTAAACAACATCGGAATCAGCTTCAACCCCATGGCATACCCATACCTCCGCCCCATCCTCCGCCCCATTGACCGCCGCCCCATCCTCCTCCTCCGCCCCCGCCCCATCCTCCTCCTCCGCCCCCGCCCCATCCTCCTCCGCCCCATCCTCCTCCACCCCATCCTCCTCCGCCCCATCCTCCGCCCCATCCACCGCCCCAGCCCTCATCCCAATCGTCATCTCTCTCCCACATATCATCGCGATCGTCAAACCAGTCATCGTCGCCCCGACCCCACCACTGGCCTGTGAACAAATAAACAGTTATATATTAGGAAGTTGTAAAACTGTCATATAATAATGTGTAGTCCATTCAGGATTGGTGGCGAGACGTAGCCCAGTGACACAGAGCACATCTGATGATCGATCGATCGATCATTGAGGAATCCCCATCGGTGGGCTCATTGGGCTATTTCTCGTCCCAGGTATATCAAAATGACCATATGTTTGACCATTGCCGATGATTAATAAATCTGTGTGCTCTAGATGTATCCTTAAACAAAACAAACCTTTTTTCATTCAGGATTGGGAGGATGCTGATCAGTGATAAAATTAGTTTGTTTTGAATACGACGCCACTGGAGCACACTGATTAATTAATCGTCGACTATTGGATGTCAAACATTTGGTCATTCTAACTTGTAGTCACCAGAGGAAACCCGCTACATTTTTCCTAAAGCAGCAAGGGATCTTTTATATGTGCTTTGCCGCAGATAGGAAAGCACATATAACAGCCTTTGATCAGTTGTGGAGCACTGGTTGGAATAAGAAAGAAAACAAAAACAATCAGTTGAATGGATCAATCATAAAAACATTCACCTGTGGTGCGGTGGGTTGTACCATCGATCACACTCGGTGCATGTATGTTTGTTCGTTTGTGTGGTGGTATGCGGGTTTGTTTGCGTGTTGTTGTTGTTTTTACTTTTCATGACATCCAATAGCCGATGATTAATAAATCAACATGATCCAATGTGGTTGTTAAAACAAACAAAAACGTTCCTCTAAAGCTCTCCCTCCCTAAAACCACTCTCTCTCTCTCTCTCTCTCTCTCTCTCTCTCTCTCTCTCTCTCTCTCTCTCTCTCTCTCTCTCTCTCTCTCTCTCTCTCTCTCTCACACACACACACACACACACACAAACACGTTTTCTCCCTACATCTCCCTACAGCTGTTATTTTTCTATACAAATTTGTTTTCGAAAAATTGATGCTTTAATATATGCCTTTATCTATATTACATTCCTGACTATTTAATGACAGAAATACAATATTGTTATTACTAGTATTTCATTTCATATCAATTCAATTTACTTTCGTGCTTAAGGTCCAATCACGTTATCCTGGGCACACACCTCAGCTATCTGGACTGTCTGTCCAGGATAGTGGGATATTGGTTATTGCGAGAGACGTTGGTGTAGTGGTCTTACACCTACCCACTGAGTCGTTAAAACTCGCTCTGGGTGGGAGTCGGTACAAGGCTGCGAACCCTGTACCTATCCAGCCTTATGTCCGATGTTTAACCACGACACCACCATCGCCCGTGTTACTAGTGAACAACTTACCGAGAGAGCTACCAATAACAGCGATTAGAAACGTAAGCGTAAAGAGTAGGTTCGGCATCATGACGTCACTAGACAGGTGTCAGCACTTGCAAACGAACAAAAGTAGGAATTCTGAAAAACAAAAACGATGGAACCATTAAAACATTAGGAATATAACTCGCTTTCTAATGCTAATTTTGATGATACAGTGCCTAAGATGATAACTTGTTCGGTACAAAGGCCGTGGTATGTGCTTTCCTGTCTCAGGGATAGTGCATATAAACGATCCCTTGCTGCTAATGAAAAAAATGTAGCGGGTTTCCTCTGATGACTACTAGGATTATAACTCGTTCTCTAATGCTAGTATTGATGATACAGTGTCTAAGATGATGACTTGTTCGGTATGTGCTGTC
>JAECMU010012063.1:2128-22467 GCA_016106625.1 Dracogyra subfuscus
TTTCCGACGCCTATAAAATTTTATTAGCAGAAACCATACAAACGAATGAGTTATAGACACCAAATATGAAGAATGCGCGAATTGCACGTGTAAACAAACGTAGCCTAACGCAATTACGGACATTGATGGTACTATTTCTGACATATTAGCTACTAATACTAAATAGCCCATTAGAGGAATTTGTTTTATTAAAAGGGCATCGTATAAAGCCTACTTATCCCTCCCACAAAAATACAAACGCACACACACACCAGAAACGCACCAACCACGTCAGTAGTGTCAGTAGAATTACAGTTCGTCTGCATCATCTTAATTTTCTTATTTATTCTGTATTTTGTCCCCGTTTCTTGTTTGAAATAGCATTCGATATATTCGGAATTGTTACACACACGGCGTTATAACATTTTAATGAACGAATAAATATAAACAACAACACATAGAAGGACTAGAGCGAGGAATCCATCACCATAAACGTTGACGATCACCGCCATTTTAACAAAAGATCTATACATTTTGCAGCAGAGCTAACTGTCGCATTGCAGGTGCACGTCAACCAATCGGAAAACCCGTTAGAAAATTCACTGTTAACCACAAACGCGCCAATCTACATACAAATGACCGAAATACAAACCGTATTATAATCTCGACAAGAAGTAGCTGTTAACACAGGGATACTAACGTTTTTAATTCTGTGGAATATTGCTATATTTTTTGGAATATAAAATCCTACTTGTGTTTCTATTCATGCGAGGGATTTCTTTATTATATTTAAACTGGAAACCATATAGAGAAAGGGAGTAGATTTCTACTGGCTGCAACCAGAGGAAAGTGTTACAGTGTGTCTTGGATTTTTAAAGAATTAGTGTACATTTAATCTGCAATGGTAAGAACGGTAATCTTGACCATCCGTTGGGTTTTTTAGCGTCATTTATGTAACAAGATGTTATATTTTATGTCTTGAAATTAATTTTTATTATTTTGGTCTTGGGTCGCATGTTCTCTTCATGGTAGTTTCAAATCGATAATCTGCCGAATAACGTGCTGGGTACTCCCTATCAGCCGCCGTTATCATTTGTACTATATACATGAATTTTACTGTATGTAGACGGTGTCGTTTTTGTTTTCTTCTTGAATACCTTAAATAACACTATGTCGAAAGTCGTGCTACAGTATTTTGTCCTTTAGGCTTATAATATAAAAAGAAATTGTGTAAAGGGTAATGTCGAAAGTGTGTATTGTGATCGAGAGTCTGAACTGAACTGTCTGTTATTTATGTAAGGATCGTAAGCACGTTTAGGAAGTGCATCCATTTTTACCTGTAGTGATGGGGACATTCAAATACTAACAATTAAGCTTTATTTTTATTGCATTTCGCTCATACTCGTACTAAAACCTAATTTTGGGATTCAAGGGAAGTAACTCCGTTTGGCGAAACTACATTATCAAAAATATATTTTATAATAATTGGCTTGATGCGAATTATTTAGCAATACATTAATCATGCTGTTAATTACAATTAGATTCGCCCACATTTTGTCCAGCATAAAATTGCAAATTGTGAAAAAAAATATAACAATGACACTGTCATGCGGATTACATATCATAGGTATCGGGTCGTTTTGCCCCTATTCCCGATCTCCCCGCGTCGTTTCGCCCTCATGTTTATGTAGAGAATACCTAGGCCCTACATGTTGATTGTGAATGCTGAACTTTACGTGACTAGTTGCAAATCAGATATAGGTTATCAATTTGTAACCCTTTATCAACCATAAACACCATTTATATGTATTTTGTTATTAAAATGTTTTAAAATATAGTCCTCAACTGACCGTAACATATTGATGTCTGTTTTCGTTACAGCCAGTTTAGAGCAAAATACATGAAGTTTTCAAGAGGGGTGAAAGACTAAAGTATTAATATAAAATCAATGATCTCTAATGGTATCTTTAAACAAACAAATAACATTAAAAATAATATGACGTCATAACATTTTCTTTTATACCATAACATGTTATTACATTCCATAAAAAGTCAAAATGGCAGCTAGCACAAAATTGCATGCTTTTTGCCCTATGCGATCTCGGCAAAGTCAATACAGGTGACATGGTTATCATCTAGTATGTGGAATCCCGTGTCATTACAATAGTTTTTTCAAGATTTCTGTCTGGAAAAAATGTAGGTAAAATCTAACGAAAAATAAGGGTAGGAGCAATTAATGGTAGTTGTCAACATTTTGTTTTGGACGTTTCGTTTAATTCTACAACCTTGTTGTCTGTTACGACAAAACTATGGGTAAAATTATTTTTATATACCTAATTTTGCATACTGATACCACTCCCAATACAATAGAGTCGAAACGACTCGTAATAATGGCAAAATAACTTGGGGCGAACGGGAATAAGTGTGAAACGACTCGTGGTCGAATAGGAATAAGGGCGAAATGACCCAGATTCCATATTATATATCGCAGGGTCCGAACTTAACAATCACCCCTGGCGACTGAAAACGATGACGGGCAACTGAACAACCACAGTATGGTTGCCTGCCTGGCGACTGATTTTTAAAAGCAAAATTTAAATCCATAATTAATAAATAAATAAAATTATTATTCGGGCAAGTGAAAGTGCTGTCACCACTTCCCCGAATGCCAACTCAATTATTTTTTTAAGCGCACACACTGTATCGCAGTTCTAAAAAAAACCACTAAGACTTCTTCTAAGCAGGGTGTGCACTTTACGGTTGCCCGATTGCCCATGTCAAGTCATAACCTTATCATGTGTGACCCGCTTGGCAACCCAACAAATTCTGCATATTGTATTATGTTTCATAATGCAAGTAACACTGGTTTGTAAGAGATTAGAAAGTTATTTTTAATTTATTGGTTTCTTAATAGTAATATGTGCAACCAAACCCATATAGGACATAATAGCGACTACTTCCCCAGTCTTATCGAACAGTCTAAAAAACAATTCAGAATTATTCTGCCAATTTTGACTGTATTCTGAAAAGCTAGGCCACCTAAATGTATTCATGGGTTCAATCGGAACAACTCGTCACATTTTGCTACGCTATGTTTCACACAAAGATTTTGTTTACGAGCCCAAGGTTTTCCAAAGTTACATTTGTGTTGGAACGTTTTCGTTTTTGCTGAATAAACTGATCCTACTTTTCCAAACACCCAATCATCACTGCAAAAGATGCCAACGACAATCATTCCAAGATTGAACCTTGTTGTGGGTCCTGTGACAACATAATAATTATGATTTAGTACAACAGCATTATAACTTGTGTTATATAAACAATTGTTACACAATGTTGTACAGGGTGACGTAGCACAGACAGATGTTAATTGATGGGATAGTACATTTTTAGACAGAATAGTGTTTTTTTAAATTCATTATTTGGTACAATGGTGTGAAACAAATAATTGGGTACGAAGTGACTACAAACTGTATTCGTGATTAATATGTCAAATATTTATTGGCGAACTCTAAAATGATTGATATAAAAGTATTTCACTTAAAACATAGGATTGTTGTTTTATTAGAGGCCGTCTCCCATTTGTTATATATCTGCATATTCCCAGTTCTTACAGTCAGCTTAGGGACTAATTAAGGAAGTCCCTATAACCTTAGTGGAACAGTCTTGATCCAATTCACCTATCAGTTGACTAGAACTTCATTCAGTGGCAACTTAGCATTTAGTGTAGAGGCACTGATTTTCCATTCCAGATTTTTCACTTTTCCGTTTCATAATGTTACCAATTCCGGGTTTTTTCAGTTTTCAGTATTTTAAAAAAAAATCTGTTTTTGTTTCTCTTAGACACGCGTGCGCGCGAGCGTATACGCCACGACACAGATATCGGACATTTTCGGTTTTCTTTACGAAAATAATTACAAAAGATCACACTATAAACCACTTCCCTTGTATAATTTATTTTGAACAAAGACTGGTACACAATATGCAATTACTGCATTCCTTTGTGAGATCGGAAATATGGCAATGCCGGAAATGTAAAAAAATTAATGAGCAAATATAACATAATATATTTTTCACTTGAGTAAATATCGGACAATTTTAGCTCACAAAGTTCGCTTTTCCCCGTTAAATTGCCGGAAATAAATGAAGAAAACACGACTGATAAAACGTCTAGATACACTAAACATTTGGCGTAACATACAAAGGTACTAGTGTCATAGCGTAGCACAGGCAGATGTCTAGTTTCTAGTTCGAAAAATAAATTTGAATTAATCAAATGCGCTATTTAAAGTTAATGTTTTGGGGGGAAAATCGGGAATTCTGTTTCAGATAGGTATTTCCGCGATCGCAGAAAATCAGTGCCTCTATTAGTGTTTTACTTCTGAAACGGTCTAATTGTTAACAGCTAAAGCTGTGAGCAATATTATTCCAGTTTACAGTACATCAGCTACAAGCATAGATTCTCCATAATCACATAGTAAATAGATGCTTTGTAATAAATAAATGTGTGTGTGAATACTGGGACTATTAAAAGTAACAAATGTTATTAAAGTGTTAATGAAATGTTCATGAAATATAACGATGGCAGCTAAAAAAAATTATTATTATTATTATATTTGTTTTCATTTTTTTTCATTTTTTTGTAGGCTGATCAACTGACAGAAGAGCAGATTGCAGGTAAGATTTCAAGATAGGTGAAGGTATATATTTTAGTGCTTTGATTGCATTTTGGTGTAAGTAAAATTTTATCATTTGTGCTTGGAAAATCTAACAATTGGAATCTTGGAAAGGAAAGGCTATTTGAATGACTTTTACCATTGAATTCCTAGAAAACTTTTTTTATCAGAGCTGTTTTGATGATACAATAAAGCTTATATCTTAAATGTGCAATTAAAGACTTGCCAGTTGCAGTCTTCATAATGAGTCGACACCCTTGAAATGGTGCCAGTTAAGCAGTCGTATGAAGCTTCAAACACAATTTATTAGAAATTTGTTTGTTGCAAGGCCATCGATGTGCACCTCTCCTAAAACTTAATAGGAAACCATTGTACAAATGGTGGGAGACATATTTTTTAGAACTTGGCTCCATTTTAATGGGGGAAAACGTCAATGTCCAAAGTTGCACCTAGGACAGACCTGCAAAAACAATTGGCTTTGGCAGGGCTCCAAATTAAGACTTAAAAATAAACATGGCCTATAGTGATAGGTTATTCCCTTGTATGTAGACATTTCAAACATGCAAATGTAAAATATTGGCAGTTAATGTACACCAGGTGTGTACATTTTGCTATTGTTAAGGAACTTCACCGATGGCACAAAAGTCCCGTCAGCGATGCACTCTACCTATGGTAATTTATGTCTCGATGACAGCAATTGCTGTCGTTAATTTCGAGCCCTCTGACTCAGCAATTCATGTCACAACTACAGCAAATGGTGTTTGGTTACAGCTCACTGGGGCTAATTTTACTAAACATAAAGTTTACATCCGCAACTATAAGTTATATCGGACATACTTTTACACGTGTTTGGCATCTATTTCACACCGAAAATTCACCATTACAGGAGACTGACCAAAGAAAATGATATGTACTTAAAGAGACATTCCTGAGTTTGCTGCATTGTAAGATGTTTCCGAAAAATAAAATATTACTACGATTAAACTTACATATTAAATATATTTTCTTGTTTAGAATATCACTGTCTGTATATTCAATGTGTTTTTGTCTGTCTTTAATATTTTTAAGAAGCCCAAAATGGATTTTGTCGTCAAATTTATTTTAGGAAATAAAATTAAATTTAACCTAGTAAAATATTAGAACCATCAGAAACACATTTAATATAGCCGCTAATATTTTTTATGCAATCATTAAAAAGTCTGTTAGTCTTTAAAATTGCAGCAAAGTCAAGAATGTCCCTTTAAAACTATATTTGTTGTACTATAATAGAATTGTTTTAATTGTAGGCTTACAATGTTAAGAGAGAACATACCCTCAAATTATTTTCTGGCAGAAAGCCTGTTTTAGGTACACTTTAAAAATGTATAACATATTTGGCATAATAATGAATTTGAAATATATGAAGAGTTCAGGCGCAAAACATGATATAAACCATTTTCTTTCTAGTTTTTAGTCGAAGCCATTATTGTATGTCAGTAAGGGCTAATCGTAAGCCCGCTGATTGCTGCCAATTGTGATTGATCCTTATGAAATTGTATTGGGTAAATTCTGTTTCTTTCCCCCCTCCCCCCATCAAAACACGATATATACACCAATTATAAAACCTATTTTTACTGAAAATGGATATATTGTGTTTTGCAACTAACTCCTCATATCAGCTAATCTGATATGTATGAGATTGTACCATTTACATTTAATCTACAGAGAAGCCTGTCAAAATCTGCCTAGTTTCATGATCCCAAATATTGCTCAATTCACAGTATTAATTACTAGAAACATTTACTTTTTACAAAACATGTTTCCAGGTTTTTAATTAAAAAAATTCGGATCATAAAGGGATCAAGGGTAATAGTTATGTATACAATTCTTAGTTACTGTGCATCATTGTTTCATGATCAAATCTTTTATTTCAGAATTTAAGGAAGCATTCAGTCTATTTGACAAGGATGGTGATGGCACCATCACAACAAAAGAGTTGGGAACCGTGATGAGGTCACTAGGTCAGAATCCAACAGAAGCAGAATTACAAGACATGATCAACGAAGTAGATGCAGATGGTACGGAATTAGTCAGGTCTTCAAGAGCATTATGGGGCTTTTAAATGATCTTTATGACAATTTAGAATGTCTATTCACAACAATTTATAAAAGTGATAGAACTGACAGTCATTTTGTTTGATCCATTTTCAATTTATTTATTGTATAACCCATATAAACCTATTTAAAATATTTGTTTTTACTTTTCAACAATCTTGATTGGTTGGATGCTATTTATTTTTTGCATTTGTATCTTGATGAATTGCAGTCTTTGGCTTTAACATCAAATGATGCCAGGCGAGCAGTCGTGTAAAGTTTTAAATGAAATTCATTTTAGATTTTTTTTTTATTGAATATGAAGGCAACATGACAGTCCTGTGATTGCTTTGACATTTTAGGACCAACATGGTAGTACATCAGTTGTTTAATTCTACAATTTTTGATAGAATTTTATTTAATTTCACAAACATCTCTTAATTAATATTAATTTTTCTCAATGTTGACTCAAACGAAAATTATATACAAGAAAACATGTTTTGAAAACTAAAGCAGACTTATTTCTATAGCTTGTATAGACCGACATTAGTTTATGTCACTGTGTTTCCGTGACAGACCGGTCTATCCTTAGAGACATCAAGCCACTGTTCTGCTACTTGACGAGTCCATTGCTGCTCAGCATAGTGGTATTGCATTTCCCCTTGAAGAAAATCCTGATCTGGGTCATACCATGTCAAATCATATAGGATCATTAAACTTTGCATGAAAGTACAACTTGAGTGTCAAATCATATAGGATCATTAAACTTTGCATGAAAGTACAACTTGAGTGGCAAAATGATGCATACTATAACTAGGTCACCACAACCTTTAACAGACATATGTACTCAGTGATATTGTTAAAAGATTAATCATGTTTTAGAGGATAAACGGGTTAATTTATGCCCCAAGTGAAATGATCACAACAAAAATCACAAAATATTGTATGTTAAAAAACTGGGAATATTGGACATTGGCTACAAATGCCCATAGGTAAATGTGATCTATATATAGAGATTATTATACTAGCATGTGTATTGCCCAAGCGAGTAAGGGTAATGCATGATTCCTGACACAAGTTTCGTAAGATCAGTATGACCCTCAAGTGCGTGTAATAATATCTTTATTACCGTATACGCAAATATTTTTGCAGCTAAAATAATTCGCAATTGGGCTTCCATTGTACATTTTCATGACACTGTTCCTGATAATAACATAAAAATTACACATTTTTCATTAGGAAAAAACTCTTCAGTGATTTCACACACACTTGAACATGTTACCATGCTGTCGGCGAGACGTTAATGTTGTATGTATGTCTGATAAGATATGTTATCGATAGAACACACACATGCGATAAAGAAAGTTGAAACACTCAAATATAAGAAGAAATAAATTTTAATTATTGATGGTACCCACAATCTTCCATTCAAGGTTTATTTGAAGTTCATTGATTTAGGTATCTGTTTAAAATTATTTTTAATATCACACTACTGGAGTGTGTTTGACACCATCATAAGACCAGTTTGTATTGTTAACCAAATGTCTTAACCTTCAGACTACTGGATTAATTTTTTTAACAAAAAACACGTTGAGTGGGTACAAGTTTATAATTTTTACTCATATATATTCACTTAAATGTTTTATAAATACATGAATAAAGTTCATATATGTATCGGTAAGTATTATTTTCGTTTACTTACAGGCATTTGTGGCCAGCTGTCCAGAATTTATGTGCATTATTCCTGATAACAATTGTTTTCTGGCTAGAAATATTTTTTAAACCTGAACTACGATTCATATTGCAATATTTGGTGATTTTCGTTGGAAAAACTATCAAATTAGCTGTCACAATCAGCTAGATCCTTGAAAATTACCGCGATGTCCATTTCCAATTTGTGCCCCGTGAAATACGGTGGGAAATATGAATTGGGGGAAATGCACTGTATTCAGTGTACTGTACATCAACTGGCGTGACGTCGGGTGAGATATCTCGCCTGCAGTACTCAGAAGGTTAACTAAAAACCACAACTGAAATCCATGGCAGCCTTCTCTGCAATTATTTTTACAAAATCTCATTAATAGATTGAGTATGGTGGTTATGAAGATTGTTGAATAAAGTACATTTAGCAACAAATCAACTTATTTTTGTTCCGGTAATGCTTTGTTAGACCATTAAATAGGTCAATGGTATGCCTTTAAAACAAATCACAACTGAAAAATAAAAATTCATGATTTCCCTGTCACTGAAGCAGAGCTGCCAACTGCTACGCTTTGGGCGTAATTTGCTACGCTCAGTTGACGTTTGCTACACTCAGTTGAAAAAAAATCTAGCGATTTCTGGAAATTCCACTAAAAATTGGACGTAATCTTGGAATACAGTAACAAAAAAAACTGAATTCCTCATTTCTGTGGCCTTTTTAAAATTCCAACACATAAAAGTATAATTTGCGTTTTAAGACCTATTGTAAAACAATTACAGTAAGATGTATTCAATAATGGACGTGTAGTTTTACTGTAGGCCGACCCCATTGTTGCGTACTATAAAACTTTCAAAGAACTGGTTTTCCTTTATGCTACGCTTGCATGCAATGAACACAGAAAATTGTATGTGAACGAATAGAGTAATTTTAATTTTTAACTTTAATTAAGAATATAAGCATTCAAATTTTGTATTAATCACATCGCACAATAATTTTGGGTTTATTGCATTTCGATACTGTTTAAAAAAAAATCCGGTCTTTCATAATCCTGTACAAATCGCCCAACTTATTTGACAACATTCGTTACATTTCGGGTATGTCCGTATCCCATAACCGACGACAAGCATTATCTATGGTTAGTTGGTATTTTCTTTTGCTGTTGTTTATGACATTTGGCCATGCTACGCTCAAATATATTTTGCTACGCTCAGCTTGTCATGAATGTTACTCTCACTTGTGGTTAGGGGTTGGCAGCTCTGCTGAAGTGAAGCTTATGATATGTCGATGAATTTGAAACTGAAATAACTTTATAAAGACAAAACCCGTGAATAATGTGTACTGTGTTTATGAATGGGTCTAGGTTTCATGTCATAATGTCTGTCCAGTCCTTGTACAATGCCTCAAAATAATGAGCTAAAATTATGTGTGTAGCTTTATAATGTAGTTCCAGATAAAAGTTTAAACTTTAATGGCAATTTACCAATTTTTGACTATTTATGGCTGTTAACTTGGACAATGTTTTTAAATTTATTTATTTGAAATCTGCTAATTTTGGTTGCAATGCCAGAAGATTTGTGTATAGCTTATCAGATTTAACTTTCATTGTAATTTACCCATTTGTCAGTTACTGCTTGTCTGGGGTGCTTGCATTGCTGGATCAAATTACGTCAGTGGACTCGTTCAGCTGATTGTGTTTTTTCTCATTCCAACCAGTTCACCACAACTGATCAAATTTTATAGAATGTGCTTTCCTGTCTAGGGAAGTACATATAAAAGATCCTGGGTGCTAATAGAAAAGTGTGGCAAGTGACTGTAAAATGTTTAAAATGTTCGACTTGGGCAACACAAAAATTAGTTGGGACATGTATTGCTTTAGCCGTGCTCTCAGAATGCTCGTTTCAAAATAAAAGTATCATTTAATTTTGATAGCTTAATTCACATTACATTTTATCAGAAGTGCAAAGCAACACTTGTAAGTGAAAACCAAACATTAATATATGAAGTAACTTGGAAAATGTAGTGATATACATGTTCTGTTTAAGCTGGATTTTTAGCCCTGTCATTAATAATGTTGACAGTTAAGTGATGCATGATAATTTCTCAATAAAAAAATTTGAATTAATAAATTAAAATATTGCTTGACCAGTCCACTTTTGAAATAAGCAGGCATGTAATAAATCAAATCTCCATATACGCTGATTAATGATGTATACAGGAAACCAGTTGAGTATAAGATTTACACTAACAAAAAGACATTTTGAATAACTCATCTAAATGGTCTCAAGTTACAATAACAATAATTGATGTCTTAAAGTTACATTGTCTGGTTTCCATATTATAACATCATGTACAGATATGAAATACAAGCTCAAATGCACTTTAAAAAACCCCTTGTGTGCGGTCTTTTTTATGAACGGATATCGTCAAAAGTATACACTCGATTCGTAGTCAGTGCCGCCATAGCTCGGCCAAGTTCAAGCGGCAGGATGAATTTCAAATTGTAGGGTTTGTCTCAAAATATTAATAGAAATCTTGCGTTGTACGAGGATACAGTACTAGAGTCCTTCGTTAAAACCAGTTTGATCATGACAATGTACCTTCCTATTTCAGAATTAATATTTTATAAAGTGTTAGTAGACTTTTCAAAGTTTAGTTTGTATACTACAGTCCTTGGTTTTTTTTAAAATTATAGGTGAGTGAAAAATCGCTCCAAAATAAATAAAATAGGCAGCGTAGCTCCAATTGGATTTTGATTGGTATGTCTATTAAACTAGTATTTCCCGATTTGTCCAAGACTGAGAAATACCAGTTTAACGACTGCATGGAAGCCACTGCCATGTTTTTAATGTTTGTTTTAATAAAAGGACCTTCCTATCAGCTGAATGAGCTATGAAAACTGTTTATTTTTGTAAACAGTGGAAATAAATAGACCCATCTATTTTACGTGCGCCATTTGTTGAGAGTAACGTGCACTGTTTTTCACACTCGTCGGACAGAAATTACATGTGCTGAACGATCGCACCCGTGCACCTTAAAAAGCAAGTAACACATTAATCATATATGTTTTTTAATAAAATATACTAAAGTAGAACTTAAAAAGCAAGTAACACATTAATCATGTATATGTAATTTAATAAAATATACTAAAGTAGACAATGAACGTTTTCACTTATTAAGTTTACGTGTTAAAATCGACAAATTCAAATAAATGTTCTTTCTTTGGAAAGGGTAAAGTATGGGCGGCCCGGAGGGGGGAGTGTTTAATGACGTCAAAGTAAATAAAATGTGTTGAGTGTGTCGTTAAATAAAACACTTGCTGTTGGATGTCTAACATTTGGTAATTTTGACATATAATTTTAGAGAGGAATCTGGTGCGTGTGCGGGGGGAGGGGGGTGTATTTGAGGTCAAAACTTTTACTTGCCCCATATAAACTTCGCTCAACAGTCTATAACCCCAAGCCCGCTGAAATCCCTGCACACGCGCCTTGGAAACCCACTACATTGTTGTTTGTTTGGGGTTTTTTTTAGCAAGGAATTGTTTATATGTACCATCCTGCAGAAAGGATATCACATACCATGGACTTTTATATACCAGTCGATGCGAATCTATCCTAGACCGACCCCTGCATTTGCAAAAAAAAAAACCCCACCTTTTTAGGTCTTGAGTAATGAATAAAAATAACATATAGTCTTGAAAAAAAGTTACGTAAATCGAAGACAGTTCTCTCTTCCTCTACCCCAAGAGCGTTATGTAATTAGTAACACGCCCTTACATGTAACGTGTATCAGCTAGCAAATCCCCCACCCACCACTTGTGATAAGCCAATGAAACCCATCAAAAGTGTCCCACTTTAAAAATAATTGCTGTTTTTTTTTGACCTGGATAAGCCAGCATAGTGAAACCAATGATGAGTGCGGTGCTATATATGCACCAAACGTAATGGGATTTTCTGTTCTATATGCTTAAATAATAAAAATATTCCAGACAATGTAACTTTAAATACTGAGGCTAAAGCAGAATCTGTATCTTTTTTTTTCTTTTTTTTTAAACCCACTTCTAAAGTGAAATTAATGTACCCTTGGGCACACAAGTACAATTGCTCACTTAGTTATGAAGGTTTGCTTTACATCTTTCTGAGTAAATGAAGGTTGAACTACTTAAATTGCTCTTTGATTTTTGTGAACATGGATGTTTGTTGAGGGGTTGGGAGTAGATATTTGTTTTAATTTTATTTAAAGTAATGATTATTTTTCAGGTAATGGTACAATAGACTTTCCAGAATTTTTAACCATGATGGCAAGAAAAATGAAAGACACAGATTCAGAGGAGGAGATTCGTGAAGCATTCCGAGTTTTTGATAAGGATGGCAACGGTTTCATAAGTGCAGCTGAATTGAGGCATGTGATGACAAATTTGGGGGAGAAATTAACTGACGAAGAGGTAGACGAAATGATCAGGGAAGCAGATATTGATGGTGATGGACAAGTTAACTATGAAGGTGTGTTGTTGTATCTATTCAGTTGGCGTCATATTGAAATAGGGCTAAGAATTCAACTTTGTTGGGGATCATCAGGAATGCTTCCTAGCTACTATATATAATGCTCGTATCTACAATATTTAATACCCGTGATATGAATAAGTATATTTTATATTAATTTAATAAAATAGTAAAACACTGTATGATTGTACTCAAAAAGGTTCCATAACTTTTCAAGTTTCATCATCTTTTTAAACTTCGTGTTTATTTATTTAATTAATCACATTGCAGTCAAACCTTGTTATACCACCATACCCACTTATTGCCTACAAAAATGTTAAGTACAGATCATCTGTATTTAAATTTACTCAGATCTACAACTATTGGGGCCACTAGCCTCCATCTGCCCATATGAATGTGTAATATAAAAACCAATACAGCACCATCAAACAATTTTTGTGTGCTATCTACTAGACAAATAACTGAGTGTGTGTGTCTTTACATACACATACTAATTCATGAACCACTTGAATAATTTGCAGACATTAGCAAAATGTTATTTGGGTGTAGTTGACAAATCACTCGTTCACTGAATATGTGACGTCATGAGGTATATGCTAATTTTGTCTTGGGTGGTAGTCCTTCACCAATTCTGTAATGGAAAATTGAGGTTGCTGCCTCTTTCTGCCACCCTACCCTCCAAAATTACTTTATTATAAGATTATAAAATAAGATTTTTTTTTTTTTTTAATGTTACATAATTCTGAACATACATAACATCTTTTGGCATTGTTCATCGGTAGTCTTAAGCATATCTGTAAAAACGAGGATATTTAAGGCCAATACTGGGCTTTGGTGGACTTGTAATAACACCAAGATTAGTCCAAAAGTGGATAAAATGTATAACTGTATTCAGTGTCTTGAGCGCTCTGGTCTCGTTACAAAAGTGGGGGTATTGGTACTTCAGACGCCTAAATAAATGGCAGTCGCTGTTTAGTTTTTGACTTGCAAGTGTTTCCAAATGATATGCTTATACAAAATCCAGTTTTGGCTTCTTACAAATATGAAGATGACCAGAAACACATCGAGTATACAGATACTGCTATTCTAAACAAGAAAATATATTTAATATGTAAATTTTTATCATAGAAATATTTTATTTGTCAGAAACATCTTACAATGAAGCAAACTCGGGAATGTCCCTTTAACTTTTTGTGTTATTATTGGTAAATGTGTTTAGAGTTTATTATTTCTTTTACATTCATCAGAGTATAAATATTCAAAATAAAACAAAAACAAAAACCAACATTTGCAAACACGTTTGAATGGCTTGCTTCCCTGGTAACGGTTTACAAATGATTTTTATATTTTAATTTTCATATCCAATGAACATAAAAGAAACAACAGACAATCATTAAATATTACTAATTCATGCATGTTTCAAGCAACATTTAAGAATTTGCTTGGCTGCACCTTATTTTTAAACATGAAATTAATTACTTGTTTGGTTCAGAATATTGTTTTTCTGCTAATTAAAATTTTATTGCCATTACTAATAATTGTTTATCTTATATTTTTTCAGAGTTTGTCACGATGATGACGTCCAAGTAACATGATATCCTGTGGTCATTTTCTCCTTTCAATCTTATTTTTCGTCGGTGTTAAAACTGCAGGCTCAATGTGTACAGTGCATGGTTAAGTCCTGTACTGTAGACAGCCACAGATGGACATGCAGCCAGACACCTGTCACCCAGGACTATTGACCACTATGTACAGTTTGTAATATATTCTGGCCATGTATAAGGGGTTAAATTCTTTCCCCTTTATTCATGTATTTTGTGGGTACTTTGCCCAATTTAAGTCATTGTAGTTTGTCAAGTCTTTATTGTAGATTTGGGCTATTACTAATACTTCGGAACTGGCTAGAATGGAATACGGATCACACCAGATTTCTAGGTCTATAGTAATGTTTACACCAAAAATCATGAACAAAATGGGTTGCAATAGTATAAAAAAATAAGTTGGAAATTGTTGGCTTGAAAAGTTGAAAAATTACATTACAGTTGTCTTGTTTTCTTTTTATTTGTAAATAGTCTTAAAAGTAAATGAAGAGTAATAACTATTTTGTTTGGGGTTTTATCCTGCAAGAATAAATAGAATGACGTTCTAGCCAGTGTCTCTTTCTAGCTTGTATATCATTGCATTTGACAAAACAAAGACTGTTTACTGCTTGCTCTGCTGCAAGGATGAGCCTTATCTCTTGGTGAATTTTGCTACATTTGTTTTTTAATTACCATGTTTGGTTTTTTCATAAGGAATACTATAATAGCTGTTATTGTTTTTGGTGGCTAGATTCATGGGGTTTTCTTTCTTTCTTTCTTAAACTTGATTCAGGAAGTTTAATGGTGGCTTTAAATTTGCCCAAACAGTTATGCATCAAATACTGTTCTGTTGCAGGACACAAGTAATTGATATAAAATAATTTTGAGGTGGTATTGCAAATTGACGGTTCATTTACTAACTAGTTGCATTGTGTTTGAGACCTTCATTTGCTTCACCGAATGATACTTCATTGTTGATAACACACTTGATCCACTGTCGGTTTTATGTCTTGTTCTAACATCTTCTAATCATCATCATTCACATCGATAAATGTTGTGTTTCCAATGGAGATGTACATTTTATTTCTGCCTTTTGATCAATTTTTCTTATCTATGTTCTTTTAAAAACATTTGATTATATCATGGATCTCATTGTCATAAATCATGTAAATCCATAATGTTGTGTTGTTGTCAATTGTATATATATTCACCTGAACCATGTCAGCCTTGATAGTTCTCAAAGTGGTGACTTCCTAAAGATCTAGATGCAGATGACGTTTCTCGTAGACATTGTGCCAACACTGATGGGGTGAACATTAGTGTTTCAGGTCACCCTAGGCGAGTGACCACTATATTGGGCGAGGTTAAACCTTATTGTGAATTGCCCGCTATGCGACTGAAGTTATCGCATTTATTACAGTGTATTATGGCCAAAATTTAATGTTTGTAAAACGATCGAAAAGGTAGTTTTGATAATAATTGAAGATTCATATGACCACTGAAACTTTTTTTTCTTGTTTTTTAAAAATAAAATTTGGGTTACTCGAAAATTGCACAGGCAAATCAAAAAGAAAATCCTACTTTCCACTACCTCTGCCTCCTCTATGCTTCGTTATAATAGAAACGAAAAATAGTGTGCGCCAACATGGATGAACGAAGTGATGACCAACTATCTTGAGCGTATTTGGACAATTTGTTTACATTGCAAGTAAGTTTACACAAAGGTAAACAAAGACTGGTGTGAAATATGATGGCTATCAAAATGAGAATATGGTCTATTGCATATGAAATTAATTTCCCAGTGGTAAAGCTGTTGTTTTAGGGGTCACGGCCAGTTCTAGTTTGACCAATACACTATAATTAAGATGTGTGTGTTACAATTGCAACAAAAGCACATCCTTCGCTATTTTAGCAAGTGTTAAAAAGAAAACTTACGTTTTTCCATTGGTAGCATGGAATTTTTAATGCACCATTTCAGACTTGACAGTATAGCACATACCACAGCCTTTGATATATTAATGAGCATTGATCCTAGACTGCGCAATATCATTGGATGTTAACATTCGGTAAGTAGCATATTATGTGTTGCAACAGTCTGGAGAGCAAATTGCAGGGTTTATTTCAACATGATCGTTCTAACACCGCATATGGAAGAAATCGGTCGCAGTCCTATTTATTACACAAATTGTGACACTTAACAGCTATGCACGACTGGCACGCATATGAACCAATTCCGGGGGTGCTGTCGCAGAAGGTAAACCATAACGAGGGCAGTTCTAACATTTACAGAGGGTGGAATTTAGGTTGGTCCGTTGTGTCGCAGGATCGCACTATATCCGTGGATCCATATTTTTTTTCTCTCTCTCGTTCTAACAATTGCACTACAACTGGACCGTAGCATGTGCTTTCTTGTCTGGGGAAAATGCATATAAAAGATCCCTTGCTGCATTTAGATAAATGTAGGTTTCCTCTACGATAGTGCGTGGTGCACGTTAACTCGATAGTTTTAAACGACTCCTTCAACACATTGTATTTACAGTTATATGGCGTCAGACATGGTTAAGGACCACACAGATATTGAGAGAGGAAACCCGCTGTTGCCACTTCATGGGTTACTCTTTTTCGATTAGTAGCAACGGGTATTTTATATTCACCATCCCACAGACAGGGTAGTACATACCGCGGCCTTTGATACACCAGTCGTGGTGCATTGGCTGGAACGAGACATGGGGCCCACCGACGGGGATCGATCGAGCTACGTTTCTCCCCCTGTCGTAGAAAGAACCACACTTACTACGGCCCTTCGGACTACTCTAATGACTAGGCTACGTGTCAGAATTACCAAATGTTTGACATCCATTTAAGGCATTAGTTGATTAATTAATCAGTGTGTTCAAGTGGTGTCATTAATCAAAACCAACTATCTTTTTTTTCTTTCTTTTTTTTAACGCATAAGTGTGTATCCAATATTATCAACCAACCGGTACCGGACACAACAGCACCCGATTTACTCTCTGGTGTAAAACGTAGCAGACCATATGCATGTAAAAAAAACGACCATAGAAACCCCTCAAACATACCACCAACATGCATTCCAACCAGAAAGAAGGGTACCACCATGTCGAGTTTCCACTCCATAGGATCCAACACCGTAAGTAGCAGATTATAGGAAGCACACCCATTGGTATAAATGAGTTTGTTTGTTTGTTTGTTTAACGACGCACTCAACACATTATAATTACGGTTATATCGGCGTCGGACATATGGTTATGTCGAGAAAAAACCCAGTGGTTAGCTGACGGGGATCGATCCTAGACCGACCGCGCATCAGGCGGGCACTGTACCACTGGGCTATGCTGCCCGCTGGTATAAATGAGATGCACAATAATCTGACATATGCGTGCCCACCATAACTTTGGATCAGTACAGTCATTAACAGACTGCTGGTCAGGATGAGATAATTTGTCATTAAAGTTTCTTGAAACACGATTTGTTTTTTTAATAAAGGGGCAGATAACTCGCCCCAGTCATTGTTTAAGACTTACAAGGGTGTGATTGAACAGAGAAGACACACAAAAGGAGGCCATTAGAACCCCACTATTTTTTATTTTGTCATGTTCAATTTTTAATTTAATTTCATAATAAATAAAAACTTCCAACATGTATCTTGTGTTAGTCTGTGAAGACTTCACTGGATAATAAAGGTATAAGGTTCAGAACTATCACATCAAACCTAGAAACAGGCTTTAAAATTTTCACTGTAAATGTATTTTAATCTGCCTATTAGTTTGTGAACATTTCCCCAGAGAATCATGATGCCATGTTTCAGAACTATCCGATCAAAACTCTAGAATTTTATTTTTTCAGTTTAAATATATCTTTTCGAAATATTTCTGCGTTAATTTGTGGAGAGCGCCCCGAAGAATCAAAACTCTATAAGAAGAGAGACTTCAAAGCAAACGGACAAAACAGACAAATGGGTAGTTATTTAAAAAAAAAAGAAAAAAAAGAAGAAAAAAAAAATGTCATTGCAAAGGTAATAATTTAAAACTACAGTCAAACCTGTCTTAAGTGGTCACACAAGGAGTAGATCAAAGTGGCCGTTGAGTACAGGTTGTCATTTATAGAGTCTTTAAAATATTTATTGTTGTTTCTTGTTTTACCATCTGTCCAGCTAATCAACGGATGTGTGCTTCACAGTTGACAATAAATAAATTGTTGACATGTCATCTCCTTCAGAAATAATGCAAATTGAATGTATTAAATTAACCGTTATCAACAAGTTTGTTTTATTTTTCCATTTAATTATTTAATTCCTATTTCATGCGGTGTATTGTCATAGTAAGTGGCCGCTTAATACAGGTATTTTAGCGATTTGGGATACGATTTAGGTGGCCGCTGGCCGTGTTAGACAGGTGACCGCTTATTACAGGTGCATTTACGTTATAAATCGTTTGGGAGGAAAAAGTGGCCGCTTAAGGCAGGTGACCGCTGATTACAGGTGGCCGCTAAGATAGGTTTGACTAGAAGAAAATAAATCTCTATTAGTTTGTAAAGACTGTTCCCAGAAAACCACAATAGGCCTACCAAGTTTCAGAATCAGGAGAAGACGAACTTTTATGTTCTCAGTTTTAAATTACTATTTAAAAAGTTGAATAACTTCACAAATTCAACATTTCTGAAATATATGTTAGTTTGTGAAAACAACCCTAGATAATCATGGTACTAAGTTTCAGAACTATCTTATCAAAACTAGAAGACGTAGACATCAACATTTTCAATTTAAATTTAAAAAAGTTAATAAAAGATTTACCTTTCCAAAATAACTCTCTATTAGTTTGTGAAGACTGCTTCAGAAGATCACTGTACAAAGTTTAAGAATAATTCAATCAAAACTGTACAAGATAGACTTCAAAGACACATGAGATGGGTTGGGGGCCAAGGAGGGCAACTCCCCCAATCCCCATGTTAGAGCAAATCTTAAAATTCTGACAACAACAATAGACATATTCATGCAAAATGTGCTAACCTCAAACTTGTTTGCCATGTATTTCCATCTTTCTACTCACAAAACTAGTTTTAATCCATTTAAAAATGCTCAGTGATTTGTTTGAAACCCTATATTACAGTTTACATTTGGGTATACACGTAGATCAAATATGGTTTTTGTTTTTTTAATAATGATATGACTGATGTTAGTATCATACTACCAACTGCCAGCATAAAGTTGACCAACTTTCTTCTGTCACGACTTCTACGACTGTCCAGTTACTAGTCTGAGTGCTGTTACAACTCGATTCCTGTTTTATAAGCAACCCATTAGTAACAAATGTTGTTAATCTGAGCGTAAGTGTTGTGGATATTACAACGCAACTGTCAAGTTGGCCACCTTCGTCGTAACAGTTGACAGTTTAAGCCAAACATTATACATTGAAAACCGAAGTGTGTGTGTGCGTGCGTGCGCGCGCGCGTGTGTTTGTGTGTGCTTATGGTTATATGGCTAAGGACCATTTCAGAAAGAAAATTCTCCATGAATCTATTTTTAGTGAGGGATATGTCATAGACACACGGGATAATCGCGCAAAAACGTAAGGGATGTAACTCTTCTGCGATTTCTGATATTAATACTTTACCGATATTTACCCTTGAATTACAGCTCAGCACTCTGACGGTAAGACGAAAAGAGCTAGATATGCATGTGAAAAGTTATTAACGCTCTCTAGGCAGCGATTGCGAAGAATTTATTCAATTGTCAAGTCCTTTGCATTTCTTGATGCCAGTATATCTGATATGGATACACTGATCCCGCAGTTTCTCGGTAAACTGTTTGC
>JAECMU010012068.1:0-11969 GCA_016106625.1 Dracogyra subfuscus
GGCGGCCGGTACGTGGTCGATCGTTCACAGATCCAGTGATTTGGTGACGTTGAGAAAGGCGTGTGATTGTTGAAAAATGACATCCCAATTGTCTGGCTACATCAGTACGGGTCTGTCCAGCTTGCAACATCCCGATGGCCATCCTTCGCTGGAGTTGCGTCAGTCGCAGCATTTTTAACATTTGATTCTGTTGTCTGTCACTACTCAAATTGAATTTATGTGATTAAATCCAGGTGTGTAGGCTTTAAGAGCATTTCAATGAGTGTGTTTGCACTGGATTCATGATACGGATGATCCAGCACGTGCAAAAAATGTGTTTCGAGAATTCATGACATCACACAGGTAATGAAATTGACACGAAGGTGGGACTGCGATGTGGGTGTGTGCCATGTCCTTTAACACAGTTGAGGTTCAATTCCACCAAAGATACTGCTTTAAAAAGTGTAATTCTTTCGCATTTTCAGGACTTGTGTTTCTTTTGCGTTTTAGTATAGTATAGTATATTCATTTCATATTATAGTCATGCCATAACTCGTTTTCCTGTATATACCATTACCCAGTGTATAACTTAGGCTATTCTACTAACTGGAAAACTAAACCTACATAAAAAGACAACAATAAAGGATCCCCGACTTTACTTTTGTTTACTATATTAGGTAAGTGTCTCTTATTTCTGAACAGAAATAACGCTCTGGTAAAGCGGCCAGCTGATGCGTGATTGATGTAGGAGCGATCCCGTCGGTTGGCACATTAGGCTATCTCTAACTTCAGCCAGGGTTATTCAACTGGTAAAACAATGACAGCGGTATGTACTATATGTAGGGTGGTGAATTTGAAATATAGTTTGGTGCATCGGCAAATAAAACATTCCTCTTCGATTTACAGTTTACTAGTAGCAGCAATACATGCACAATTTGTATACATGAATACAACATATTTTCTGGGCGTAGTTTTTAAGTTATCTCTATGAACGAGCAAGAAAGTAATAATGTTATTTAATGACGCACTCAACACATTTTATTTATGGATATATGGTTAAGGACCACAAGGATATTGAGGGAGGAAACCCGCTGTCGTCACTTCATGGTCTGCTTATATTCAATCTTTTATATGCACCATCTCATAGACAGGATAGCACATACCACTGCATTTGATGTACCAGTCATGGTGCACTGAATGGAGAGATAAATAGTCCAACGGGACACTTACGGGACACAAAACCGACCACGCATCAAGCAAGCACTTTACCACTGCGCTTCGTCTCGCCCCTTATCTGTATGAAGGTATATTGTAATTAGTTTAAGCAATCAATATATTTTAGGTTCACCAAGACTAGACTATCGAGTTCCATTCCAAAAAGAGTTTGCAACGGCAGTAGGTGGTAACGTCACTCTGAAGATATCAGTGCTTGCCAATCCAACACCGATATTCACCTGGTACAAACTGACTGATGGAAACAGAAATACTATTGTGTCTGGTGGTTCATCTACAACTGACGCATCTGGTGTTGGGAAACTGACACTAACAAATGTTCAGCCGGGAGATATTGGAACCTATCAAGTTGTTGTGTCTAATGGACCTAAAAACACAGATCTTGTGAAGAACCTGACGCTTGATGTAGCAGGTATGTGTAGATGTATATGCTAGATGTAAACTGTAACTATAGACAATTGAGTTATTGAAAGATGTATAAGCTAGCTGTAAACTGTAACTGTAGACAATTGAGTTACTGAAAGATGGATATGCTAGGTATAAACTGTAACTGTAGACCACATAGTTATTCAAAGATGGATATGCTAGATGTAAACTGTAACTGTAGACAATTGAGTTACTGAAAGATGGATCTGCTAGTTGTAGACTGTGACTGTTATTGAAATGGGATATCACTGCCACTCTGTCATGGTCATAATGTATCTCACATCGCCCGGTGCTATACAACGTGTGAGTTGATGTGTGTGCTAGTTGCAGACTTAAGTAGCTGTAGAACACTTCTCCATCATTGTCTTTCTTTCAGTTACATCAAATTGATTATCAGGAACCAGCTGAAAACAACAGTCTTGTTAGTGCAAGTAGGAAGGACTTAGGTTTTTAAGTATGGCTTTCCTGTGTTAGTTGAATGTTTTTATTTTGTACGTTTTGATCATGCTTCAGCATTTTGCTTAGGCTGTATTCTATTTGCACTTTAAATGTATTTTAATGTTTACAGTTAGTGGTTTTATTAATGTAAAACGTTATTCATAAATTGAATGTTTGGGAATGCGAATGTTTTAGTAAATATCTTGGTTTCTCGAAGGTCATCCGAATATTCCCTCTGATGTTACAGTATGGAGCAGTGACCCACACTCAGTGTCAGTTGCTTGGCTGGAGGGATTTAATGGAGGATCAGAGCAGACGTTTCTAGTACAATACCGAGTAGACACAACACCACGTTGGACAAATCTCACTGAAGACATTCCAGAAAAAGGTGTTAATACCATCCAGAAAGCTTTCATATCAGATCTTCAGTCAAACACGAGATATCTGGTTCGGGTTTTGGCTTATAACAGATATGGATACGACGACTTTACCCAGGCACAGGAAGCTTTGACATTACCTCCAGGTAATATTCATAATGGACAGACTCTTAGATAGAGGTTTGTTGTAACACTGGGCGATATGTAGTTCATCACCTTAGGTGCGAGGAATCACTTGGTTGATCCACTCGGGTGGTTCGAACTGGTCTTTCTAATCCCAAGAAGTGACCCATGACAGCTATATTACAACATATTTCCTTATATGTGATGTAGATGTAATATAAATTATATTAATTGTTTACGACTTGCATTAAAAAAACCCACTATATTTATTCGTATAAATATGGTGCTTAATAGTGTGGGTTTTTTATTCATTTTTTTTTTAATCGGTCTCTGTCATTCTAATAATTTAGCAATACTACGTTATTTCTTCATGTGTGTATGAGGGGTTCCTTCCATATAATGACTAGTGTTTTTTCATAACTTTAAAAACTTCTGTACTTCGGGCAATTGGTATAGCATGTTTTATTTGGTTTAATTGTTATCTTTTATATATTTCTCAAGAACAGACACGTATATTATTAGTGCCGAAGCCATACTCTCAGTAAATGTATCTGTGTGTGATAATTGTTTTTTGTTTATTTTAAAGGTGAACGTTTTTTATCAACCTCATCAAACAAATTAACCGGAGAAGGGATTGCTTTAGGGATTGTGATAGGGATTGCTACTGCTGTCTTGGTAGAGACTGTCTTTGTTATTTTGTGGAGACGAGGCTTTGTGTGTTCTTCTTCAAAATCAGGTAAAACTATAACGGGAAACCTAATATATCAATTTTACAGTTGGTAATGCAGGTTGATTTCTATTATATATATATATATATATTAATTTAGTAGAAGTTGCATTATTTTGATGTAACCAATGCTCTCAAGTATACATATAAGTTAGCAAGTAAATTTAAAATATAAAAGGTTTACATGGTTTTGTCTTTTGTCTTAGTTTCCTCCAGTGGAAGATTTGAAATATTTGCCATTAATACTTTTTTTACTGACCAACAAACGAAGCTGGAACATTAATTTAGTTTCTTTTGTTTAAAATAATTCTGTTTGAAGCCCATTAGTGTTTTGTTTATTAAATGTATTAATATGTCCATTTTGATAGTATATTTACCGAATTAATTGTGTCACGAAAACAGTTATTATTACTATATTGGCGTTTCTTATGTTTTTAAGTATATTATTATCTACGTGAACGCTTGGCAGAAATGGACATATAGTTAAAAGTTAAACACTGTTTACAAAGATTATTGCAACATGTTTTGTATTGTCTTATATTCTCTTTGTTTTCGTGACAGCTGGGCAGCAGTCTGAAGGTAATGTGTAAGTATAACATTGCATCTTTCATTAGTTTATTTGTAATTGGGAATCCTTTTCATAGACACATATACATATATATACACACACTCACACAAGCCATGACATACAGTGATATAATAACATATACAAATACAATCGCACACACACACGCACATGGATAATATAACTAAGAACAGACGCACATGAATAATGTGTATTTTTATTTCATGTTCAAGGCAATGAATACCGAACAAAATATCATTTGTTATGGAAGAAAATGGCCATGACTTCATTTTACTTAATGAATAAGCATGAGACACCCCTCTCTTAAATACTCTGAATAGCTGCTTTGTTACAGCTTTGAAGCTAAATAGTTAAAATCCGAATGAGATTAATAATTTGATAACTAAATTTATGGTACTATACTTTGGTGGTTTTTTTTTTTTGTTTGTTCCAGACATCAACATGCACAACTAGACGACACACGACGTGGGAACAGTACTGGTAACTAATTTTACTTTCATTACTGACTTGTTTATAAAATAACTTTATCCCTTTCTCTGTACCCCTTTTCACTGCACACGCAACCACACACGCGGATATATACACAAACTATATATCTCCTTCCACTGCATATACACAGTCGTATATTCCCACACATAAATACTGAAAAATAGTCTATTTGATTTGCGTGTTTATTGACATGTTCAATTAACACACCACATGTATTAATTATTTGGTATGATGCTACACTACTGGTTATTGTTTTAATTTGTCATCTGGTGTGTTACCTTTCAAATGATGGTTATTGGTCCCATTGCGTACAGTAGATGTATTGATGGTCGTATACCCAAGTGACGTTGGAAACATATTTCTACATATACGAGGTGGTATCAAAACGTTCCGAGATTACTTCCATAGCACGCCAACGAATGGCAGTACGGGGATGCGCGTGCTGTGGGTGTTAGCAGTAAACGTCGTCAGGCAGTCTACCGAGGGGCGTCGTTCTGTGAACATCTTGTGTTGTGCCACGGGAGTTCGTGTGACCACGTGCACAGGCACATTTGCGATTTCATCATGGACTAGAGCAGAGAGCGAACATCATTTCTGCGTCAAACTCGGTAAATCTGCAACTGAGACTTTTGACATAATTCGGCATGTGTATTCGTCCTTCGGCGGAAACGGCCGTAACAGCATGGTGTCATGGTGACCTTACTGCACCCGCCCTACTAGCCATATTTGGCCCCTTGCGACTTCTTCCTCTTCCCCAAGATGAAGTTGCAGCTTAAGGGTCTCCGTTTTGACACCGTGGAGAAGATTCAGTGTAAATCGCAGAAGGTGCTTGACACGCTTGGAGAACAAGACTTCCAGAAGGCGTTCCAGCAGTGGCAACGGCGCCGAGAGCTGCATAAGAAGACTATTTCGAAGGAGATGGTTCCCAAACATTAATCAAGTGCATACTTTCTTGTATATAGGCCTAGTCTCGGAACCTTTTGATACCACCTCGTATGTGTTGTAAGATGTAAGACGTCCAATGTATATGTATGAATGTATAAGTATATGTAGATTATAACTGTATTTCTCAGAACTCCGTAATGTTGATGAACAGACAAACACATACGAGGGACTGGGAACTCGAGAAGATACGCCGTATGCAAAAATGGAACTTTATGAAAATCTTAAAACATGAGGTATACATATCTTATTGGTGTATTAAATATTGATTTTTTGATGTATCCAATGCACATTTAATTGGTGTATTAAACACACGACTATTATTTTATTCTATATGCATGGATGATTTTTACGATGTCCCATACTGGTGTGAAACAAAGGTAAATATAAACAAGAAATTCTAAAAGTAATAACCTCTGTTTGTTTCTGGCAGGAAATGCAGCCCCCTGTTACATCTTCTGGGAGAACCTAACAGACTGAAAGTAAATTTTAGTTTTGCTCAAGTGTGGACAACTACACTTTTGCCCTATACCGATATAGCTGTCATACTTTTTAACGCTCGTCATTTCCAATGAAACGTGTTTTTTTTTAAAAACCAATGATGTTAAACCAGATTAACTACAGTAAGAGTGAACATAGCTATATATGGTACATAATTATGTATTGGTAACAAATAGTGTTATAGTTGTACATAATGCACATGGTTATGTATTGGCCTTCTAAACCTATTTTATGATTATATGTATATATGTTTAATTGTAACTTGCATGCATTGTATTTAACATACAATGTATGACTTTTCTAAACTGGAATTTAATTGTATTGCTAATTTGGTTTATATATAGTAACAGTGCTATCATTATATGTATATATGTTTAATTGTAACTTGCATGCATTGTATTTAACATACATGGTATGACTTTTCTAAACTGGAATTTAATTGTATTGCTAATTTGGTTTATATATAGTAACAGTGCTATCATGTTTGTTATTCTAGCTAGGTACGTCTTTGAAACTGAGATGCGTTTTTTCCCAAGTAATGTGCATTTATTGTTAAAACAAATTGTTTATGATATTTTATGAACTATCAGTCGAAGATGCACAATGTGGAGATATGCTCTTTGTTTAGGCTAACCGTTTCACTTTTCTCTAACCTGTTACTTATTTGTTGTTTGTTTATCTCTGTGTTTTGTTTAGTTTATCACTTATATAAAGCCTTAAATTATTTTAATTTGGTTAATCTACATTAAGATCATCCATACGTTTTAAAATAAATAATTACATTTATGTTTTATTTTATTGAATTACTTTAGTCTTATTATTAGAGTCAACCGTCTCTTACATCGGACCTGGATTTATCTCAAAAGATTTTGTATCACGCGTGTTGAGGCCCATTTTGTAATAAACAACTCATGTTGTAATAAATTACGACCTATTTTGTAATATGTACCCATTTTGTAATAAAAAACGACCCATTCTGTAATAAACGTAGGTACCCATTTTGTAATAAAATCGGACCCATTTTGTAATAATAAATAGGTGCCCATTTTGTAATTTAAAAAAATGCTCATTCTGTAATAGAGACTTAAAACGTCAGAATACAAGATAGGTATAGGCCTTTGTTTAATATATACAAAGTGAAATAGTATTAATGTTTGTGTTTAGATTTATTTCAATGGTCGATGGTTCGCCTGGGATACGCTAACCCCCTAAATATACATTGTTTTCTTGTTCCAGCCAGTGCTATTCGGTTGGGGTATGAAGAAACCAAGTATGTTCTACAGCTGTGTATAAAAATAGTAGCTTGTGTGGGAAGTCTGTATCATAATTATTGGAACAGCAACAGCTGATTAAAACACTTTGTGATTTTAAAGAAGCATACAATAAAGATTTAATTAATATTGATAAGTATATTAGTTTGGCATAAAAATTATAAGTTAAGGCACTCTCTTGTCTAAAAGCATACTAGTTGTCACTTTTTTTATACTGTTTGTGAATGTAATACTTTTATGCATGTAGGTAACATTTACTTTATATATTTCATTGTATTATTGCCCAACATAAAAAACAAAAGCGTGTAATTGATGAATATAATAATTGAATTCTCTTGTGCGTTTATACATACTGTGTATATATGAATTGAAACACATATACATTTAAAACAGGAGATGATTATGTTGATTACGTATGGATGAACATTTGGATCCTAGCTAAAATAATACAAAGGTGAATGAATACATATACATGTACAGAATCCAATGAATGCATATGTAAGCTGCAAATTGTTTTTTTTACCCCAGCCCTTAAATTCTCCTTAATTTACATCAGTTTACTTTTAACTAAATGTTGTTTATTCGTACTATAGATTACACATCAATTTTCGTTTTTCAGATTCTTTGATAAAGTAAAATAAAGTAGCCGCTAAAGCGGCAAGTTGAAAGCATAATATGTTGATGTTCCTTTCTGAACATGTTGATTGAAGGACGATTTCTAATCACTATTCTATCTCGCCAGTCCTCTAACGACATCCTGCTTCTGCATAATAATACGGTTAGAATAAGTTGTATTGGGAAAAGAAAATTATAAATGTTTACGCAAACAAACGGAAGTTTCATTATTCAAGGATAACTTTTCTTTGTTAGAAACGATGACAGTTTGGTTTTCTTTCGCACCACAGGTCTGTCTGTTTCTCTGTCGCCCTCACTGTTTCTCTGTATATCTCATTTTATCTGTATTTTGAAGAAATTGGTTGGAATGGCAAAAATGCCCAAATGATGTGTTAACCGAGCAGGTTCTATCCTGTTACCCAAGTCCCCCAGGCGAACGTTCAACCGATTAAGCTAGATCCCGCCCCGATCATGATAGATAATACCACACGATGGGTTACGAAAAACAGCAAGAATATTTTATATGCACTTTTCCATAGTCAGGATAGTACATACCAGGGCTTTTAGTATACCAGTTTTAAGGTACAGACAAAAGACCCAATTTGTGTGTCCACAGAAGTTCGATCCTGCGACACAAGCACCTCAAGCGAGCGGTCTGGAGTAATGGATGAATGGACAAACTGAATGGGTTCACTTACAGAATCAACCTTAAGACATGTTCGTACCCCTGACGAACTCCCAACCACTGAAATTTTTTTCTAAACACAACGTTTACAATTATTTCAATTTTTATATATTTAACATCTACGTATGTCGTATTCTGACGTTTTAAGCCTTTATTACAGAATGGGCATTTTTTATTTTTTATTACAAAATGGGACCGATTTTATTACAAAATGGGTACCTACGTTTATTACAGAATGGATCGTTTTTTATTACAAAATGGGTACATATTAAAAAATGGGTCGTTTTTTATTACAAAATGGGTACATATTAAAAAAATTGGTCGTTTATTACAAAATGGGCCTCAAAACACGCGTCATGTTACATTTATAGATGTATAACAGAATAAAGAATATTTAACACCAAATTATAGCCAGACATTTATCTGTGATTGCACATCAGGTTTTACAAATTGACAATTGTTGATTGATTAATAAGCGATTAAAGCGTACGAAGTGTTTTGGCTAACCTAATTATAGTTTCTGCTTTTTACACCCACGTTTCACGTATAGAGGTTTAGCTGTTTTAAATAAATAAATACGTAATAGATTGACACCAACAATCTATTTTGTGTTGGACACAAATGTTTTTATACATGCAATTGTATTGAGAGACCGTTAAACAATTACGTTACGCTTATAAATAAATAAAAATCAGACAATTGTTTTGAAAACAATTCCGAACAAACATACGCAATTGTTGAACGAGAACATACACTAAAGTTGACAGTATGTTTAATATATTGTGTTCTATATTTCGTTTAATAACGAATAACGTTAAAACTTTTATCAAACATATATTAAGTTTTAAACCCATATAAATTCGAATAGTATTTATGTAAATAAATAAAAAAATATATTTCCTTATCAAATTGGCAACAAATTCCACGGGTTAAATTTTTCGTTTTGGTAAACGGAAGAAGGCAACTGATGGAACAGCCAAGGTAATACAACACAGTTCTACTGTCGGTGAATAGTCTCTGCCTACTGCTTTATTAATACTAATAACCGTTCAGGTAAAACTAACTACATTGCCTTTTTCCAAAAGGTTTTCTTCTCTCCTGTATTAAAATGGATTTTAACGTTTACAATTTGGAAATTTTTGTGAAACGTTTTTCTATCGAAGCTGGTATGGGATTAAAACGTAATACTACATTTCTATATTATAGATTTTTATGGCAATTCATCAGTTCACATTTGGTACAAACGGACTATAATAATCACAGCACCAGAAGGAAGTAATTATGTAGGCTATAGTAGGCATACTCATTTTACGTATTCGTGAAACTTGTACCAAATTAATTGGTCAGTAACTGATGACATTCCAGTAGGACCCACAGATAAAAAGTTTGTTTTATTAACGACACCAGTAGAGCACATAGATGTGGGGTTTTTTTGTATCTTATCATCGGCTATTGGACGTCAAACATATGGTCATTCTGACAATGTTTTAAAAGGAAACCCGCTGTCGCCACATAGTACATAACAGCAAGGGATCTTTTATTTGCGCTTCCCACAGGCAGGATAGCATAACCCATGGCCTTTGTTGAACCAGTTATGAATCACTGGTCAGTGCAAGTGGCTTACACCTACCCATTGAGCCTTGCGGAGCACTCACTCGGAGTTTGGAGTCGGTATCTGGATTAACATGCCTCACATACACAGACACACATACACACATACACCCTCCACCTTTATTGGTAAGTCGTGTAAACCTTGTATTTAGCAGTGAGTAAAATATATATAATTGCATTTCAAAAGTATAAATTGTAGAAAGTACTGTTGCACCAACATCTCTCCTTCTTCCAACAGGTTAAACAGGATACTAAACGTGTCGGTGGAAATGAACGTGAACCTGTAGACTACCATGGACACACCTTGGATATTAATAATGAGACAGCAGCAAGCCACCTAAACAAGTCTATGGAGACTGCCTTGGATATGAACGTTCCCAATAAAATATTAATTAAAAATAACATGGATTCATAAGAAAGTTGTCTTCAACAAAGGAGGAACATTTACACTGACTGTCTTTGTGTGTGGATATTCTAGATTATTGATGACACCGGGACAACAGCAAGAGTTAAAATAGGCATAAAATATATCTCTAAAAAAAGTTAACTCAAATATACAGAGATTTTGATACTCTAAGTAGAATGGTATAGATGTATGCTTAGGGTGAGATGTTTATATCTCCATAATTGTCAAAATATATTCCATTGTGAAAGAGTATGTTCATTGTGCTCGCTCCAAGACATCTACTACCTTTAACTGTGGTAAAGTCAGTTTACTTAGACAATATTACATGTATACTTACCTGCATTATTAGGGCCGTATCTGTGAACAAATATGAGGAATAATACCAGATATCAGTCTTGTAGAATGGTTAGTTAAAGACATATTGTCGCAAATCTTTGACCTATGTAATGGCTTGACAAAGTATCACATGAAAATATATACATGTAAATAAAAACGGAAATTAATGTTATTATATTTTAGTTCTGTAACCAAAACTAGCGCAGGATTAAACACATTTAGAAATATTGAGCTGTCAATAGATGGACTAACGAATCACTGTCAAACCAGTGATGATATCAGGTGTTCCAGAACGGTGAACATATCCTGTTCGAATGTTAGCACCCGTTATGGATTCTCCAGTGAAAGTTGCTGGCGGGATGTAGCCCAGTCATAAAGCGCTCACTTGATGCAGTCGCTCATCCACGGCAGTGCACCACGACTGCTATATAAAAAGCCGTGGTAGATACTATCATGTCTGTGGGATAATGCATATAAAAGATCCCTTTTTACTAGAAATAAAACATAGGTAACGGGTTTCTTAGCAAATGTTTGACATCCAATAGCCGATGATTAATAAATCAATATGCTCTAGTGGTGTCGTTAAACAAAACACACTTTAACAAACAATACTGATTAAAGTTGGGTTTCATATTGTTGTAAAGTGCTCTTCAAATAAATATTAACCAATGTTTATGGCTTGTTGACATGACATCAGTATTATGGTATTATATGAAGATGTTTATATTCAGTTGGGTATTATGTGTTTTATGTTTTCCTCAAACTAGCTACTAAAGGGTTGTATACATTTACTGCAGAAGTATTTGATAAGCATTAAGTTTGTTATACAAAAGGCAGTACATTTCTTACAATGACCTCAACCGTGTTTACGTAGTAGGCTATATGGGAGTAGGCTATATGAGCACGCCCTTCGAATTTTACAAGTATGACACAATTACAGCTATTGATATAGATGTAAAACAATTTCATGTGTCCGTTCTTCCACGCCCATGACCGCACCATACCAACAGCAAGGTCATGAGAAAACGTCTTTTGGTAAGGTAGACATGTGTTTCCATAGTTTGAAATACAATGATGTATGGTTACAGCAAGTAAATAATAAACCACATATTTCTAATGCACGTCTACGCAGGGTATGAACCGGTTTTAAACATGCATTCAGTTAATGTCTTTGCTGACTACTACTGGTATTCAAAAAGTAACAAAACACCATTATCTGTTAGA
>JAECMU010012131.1:1354-12824 GCA_016106625.1 Dracogyra subfuscus
GTCAAACATATGGTGTTGTTACTTGTGTTCAAAAGATAATAACATAAAACATTCTTATAAAAATCTATACCTTTCTGCTTTCTGCAGCAAAATGTATTTATAAAATTAAATAATTCTGGGTTGGAGATATTTCACTGGACGCCATACTACAGTTCTCTCTCTCTATCTCTCTCTCTCTCTCTCTCTCTCTCTCTCTCTCTCTCTCTCTCTCTCTCTCTCTCTCTCTCTCTCTCTCTCTCTCTCTCTTTTATGTCACTGTGTATGTTTTTACATGATTTTACTCTTATCTTACAGGTATCCGATATGTACAAAGAATCAGGGAATGCACAGAACTGTAAAGGAAAACATTCAGAATCACTAAAACTTGATGATCGTGAATATTTAAAACATATACATGATGAAGAACTCTCAATGAGTATAGTGTATAACTATGAACACCCAATGAATATGTGTAACTATGCCTGTGCACATTATTTGAGTCTCAGAACTGATATTGTCCAACCCCAAACAGCAGGTGACAACGCCAACAAGAATATCAGGAATCATGTGGAAGAGGGGCTTATCCAGCCGGACAGGGGTGTTGAAATGTTTGAACACATCATGACATACCTAGACTTAGACATTCCAATGAACAAAGTGTTTGCTTTGCCCAGTATCATTAAGAAATATACATCATCAACTTTCACGCTCTTGATGAATCTGGTGCAAGACAAATTGGGAGAGAATGAACCAGATATATATTTGTTTCGTGATCAGATTACCATTAAAACAAAGTACGAAAATTATGGAAAAGTGCTTTTCGAATGGAAACATAAGCCTGGTTTCCGTGAAGCAGAGGAGTGCAAGCAAGTTATAGGACAATATGATGGTCTGATATCCATTGTAAAAACGAAACCATTGACACACATTTTTGAGTGTGTGGAAAAAACCTGGTCCATTATATCACAGATGATACGTAACTTACTGGATTGCATTACTGATGGTGAGTGCTATAATTTTGCACATTCTTATTTTATACATTACTGTGTGAAAAACAGCAAGCTCTGTTGGTTGGCAGGAATATGTGTCCCTGACGTTCATAAGTCAATAACAACAGCTTACTAAGGAATTATGGTCACCTGAGACAGTAACATCTGTTTGTTGCAAATTAGATAACGATTTCTGGTATGACTTTATGAAGTTGGAAGATTTTCCTGGCATTGATCATTTATCCCATGGAAACTCAAAACAAAAGGTCTCATGAAAATGACGGTTTGTTTGATGGAAGCACTATTTGGAGATGCTAATAAAGAAAAATCAAGTAAAGCCTGACTCTCAAGCAGTTGCCATAGTAGGGTTAGATCCGCATGGTCAAACTAAACAGGGAATCAAAGATGCATGTGGTGATGAAGGGCACACATTTATTCAAATTAATATATCAGAAGAGAACGTATTGGCACATTCATCTAGACAAACTGAAGAGACAAGTAAAAATAAAATACCTCACAATGCACTGACAAACGAATTGAAAGCTCTCATTGAACAGTGATAGAAATAAGAAAAAAAAATGCAAACTGCATTTGTCTGCCAGTATTTCAGAAGATGTATGTAGCAGGAAAAGCTGTTGGCTCGTCTTTTTAAACCAATTCGTTTATTACTCTCCACTTCAGATTGCATGCAATTTCGTGACTCGGGTGACTACAACAAATTATATACTTTTTTTTTAGTGGAGATAGTTTCAGCATGAAACAAAAAGTATATTTGTTTAGGATTCAAATAAATCCAGTTAAATTGTTCTCGAGAACGATTCCCTGAGAACACGTCACAGGTTTTCAGATTTCACTTTCAGTTGAAGGCCTGGCAATAATTGTGAATGCTTATCGAAATGATCTCTCATAAACGAGTATGAACAGTTTTCCCACTGATTCTGTTATTATTAAGCCCAGGTGTGTTAGCAGCAGTAGCAGTGGCAGTTTAGAATCGATTGTGCAAAGGCCTGTTCATAATATAGCGGTATTGACCACGGATTGTAACACGTGGACGTCCACAACGGTGCAAGTCGTTGGTGCTTCCTGTCATTCGAAATCTTACGAGAAGATTTCGTATTGCTCGACTAGAACTTCAAACATACCTTGCAACGTCTTCTGTTAACATGCCAGCATCAAGCATGCCAATCACTGGTTCACGTAAATTATTGGGTATTCTTGGCATGCTAAAAATGCTACAATGTAAAAAACGTTATTTTGTTTACAAATGTTGAAGCATTTTCGTTCACTTGACAACAATGTCAGTAAGAAAAGTAAAACAAATTGACCAAATACTACACGGGACATGTCGAATCATGCATGCACATTGAATTTCACGTTGTCGACGATTAACAGTGCAAAAATAATCGATAAAATTCATGAATCCTGATAATACAGCTCAATGCTCATACTACCTACATAATTTCATTACACAATGACTTCTTTAAAACAAAAAATACTATATGTACAAATCGGAAGGTTTTTTTTTTATCAGTATATTTGTCCCGCAGTTGAAGTCTTTGTTAACTGTTGATGATAGAGATGAATGATCTGGGTCAGAAGAGTTAATTCCAACAAACTCGGAGTCAAATCCTTTTGAACTGATGATAACTAAAGTGTCTCAGTTATTTCTGTCACATTCCTCAACCAAGGTATCTGGTGATTCCCCTTCAATCATAGACTCAAAACCAAGAGAAAAGTGTCTGAATAAGGAATTATCAGACATTTTGAAACAAGTTAAAGAATATTTCCCAGAAATTATGTCAGTGGTTCAAGGCATCCATTCTGATGGAGACATGCAAGAGCCATTCAAGCCATGTAAAACAACTGGATCCAGTGAAGTAGCTCAATCAAATGAATCAAGTCCGTCAAGGGATTAAACTGAGATTCCTGGTACTGGATTCAATAAGAAGCAAAAACCCTACTTCAGAATTAGTCCTTTTCGACTGAAGAATGCCTTAAGTTAGCTATTTCAATGCTACAAAGTAGTACTCCAGTCCATGAAATATCAAAACAGTTAGAGTATAATGAATCAGCCGAAACAACTTCTGTTTCATCTTCAACCACAGACTCAAAAACGACAGCAGAATGTTTGGATGCAGATCCACCACTAACAAGTGATATGCAACCTGAAACATTGGACTGTTTCAAACTAGCTAAGGGTTTATTACCAGTTGTCATGTCAATAATGGAAAACATCAGCTCGAGTGAAAACATGCAAGAGGCATTCAAGCCAGATAAAAGAGTTTGGTCAAGTGAATCAAGTCAGTTAATGGATTCACGTGGGCTTCCTGGTACTAATTAATTTTCTGATTCAGCTGTTAAACAATGTCAAGACAAGCTTCAACCTATAGCTTTGGAATTAACAGGAAGCAACACAGTCGATGGAGAATTAAGGTTATCCAAGTCTAATGAGTCCTACGATTTTACTGACTTGTCTGTTGGTTCATCTTCAACTACAGAATCAAACACAACCATTGATTCTGAAGTTACTGTGCCAACTATTTTAAAACTGCCTCTAGACAGCGATTTACTTAATAAAATACCACAATTGCCCATGTCTAGTGAGCCAAATAAGTCACCTGATTTTACTGTTAATGAATCAGAAGAAACAGCTCGGTCTGGTGAATTACCAGAGGCTAATGATTTAACTGAGAAGTCAGGCTCTTCATCCTTAAACACTGATTCAAAACAAAAAGACAACTGCCTGGACATTGAGGCACTGTCAGCTAAACACAAAGATATGTCTGAACAGTTTTTCACAGCTCTTCGACTTGCTCTTCAAACACATATTTCAATCAATTGTAATCTACATATAAAGGATGTATCAGGCAAAGAGTTGGTTAATGATTTTGAACAGTCAGAAAGGACAAATGAAGCAAAACAATACAATGAATCAAGCTGTTTAAATGAATCAAGTCAACTGGATGAATCAGCTCCGTCAAATGAATCAACTATGATAAAAGAGGTAACTCCATTGGATGAATCGATTCCATCAAAATAATCAATGCAGTCAAAAGAATCAACTCCATCAGATGAACCAATCCACTCAAAAGAAGAAACTTCATTGGACAAACCAGTTCATTCAGATTCAAACAGAGGCACAGAAACAAATTAAACATATCTTAGCATTGATTTAACGTTGTTAGATTTCCCAATGCCATCGACAACTAATGACATGATTCAACTGTTCGTCAGTGCTCTCGAATCGCAGGATGAAATTCAGGTAGGTTTCCCAATGTCAGTTATCAAACATTTGCTCAAACAGTCAACTTGCTCAAAAGAAGCAACACAATCAGATGAATCAAAATGAATGAATTAATGAATGAATGTTTAACGACACCCCAGCACGAAAAATACATCGGCTATTGGGTGTCAAACTATGGTAAATGCAACAACCAAAAATCAAGATTGATACAAAACACAGTGTAAAGGACTGTGCAATAAATACAAATACGAATATCACAGCATTTTACGGACACCGAATTTTATAAACAATTTCAATTTGTGCTGTATTGGCCATTCTCAAAGAGAATGTTACACCCCTGCACCACGAGGAGGTTACAGCACGCGCAGGGGACAGATGAATCAACTCAATTAGATTAATCAACTGAGTCAAAAGAATCTACACAACCAATTGAATCAACAAAGTTGTCTGCAAAGAGAGACTCAAGAACTTACACCATTCCTGAAATAACTCCAGATCCTACTGTTGAAACAAATGTGCCTTCTAACTTCAAACTGAAAATAAAAGAAAACGGTCTCATCATAGATTTACCTTAGTCAGATATGCCTACACACTTTCAAAATGAAGAAACAAAGACACTTTTCAAATGTTTTGGATCATTTGATTTGAAACTAAATGTAAACGATTTACAAGAATTTGCCTTATCAAGACAGTCAAATGAATTGACTGGGGAAGCCATGAGGTCTTTTCTGAACAGCTACACCAGACTAAGAGACAGTTTTTCATCCATGGGTTACTGAAAAACATTTCCACGTGCTTTGTCAAGATGGTCTTTTTCTACTCTGCCATCTCACAAAGTACATAATGAGTGTTTTTATCTGGAGAAAGAAGTAAGGTTCTTTTCCGGTTTAGCTTTGTGTATCCATGTCAAAGAGGTATGTTAAACGGAATAACAGTTTATCATCAAAAGCTATTAGGTTTCATTGTCACCTTCAGTCTTCAAACAATCCACCCTGTTAGTGGGCTCATTGAGCTATTTCTCACTCCAGTCAGTGCACGACGACTGGTATATCAAAGAGCGTGGTATGTGCTATCCTGTTTAATTTAGAGACCATCTCTCAGAAGATATAAAAAAATGTATCTAGATACTACAAATATTAGAGGTTAAAGGTTAAAACTACAGCAGGTGTTTTAATGATTTTACAATGTAGCCAAAAATGTGAATCAGTGGTCAAGGCTAGATATAATTATGTACAAAAACCAGTATTGCACAATTAGGCGTTAAACAATACATTGATTATGTTTAATTGTCGTTAGTGTTATGGTATACTAAACGTTTTCTAATCAGGTTATTTTATGAAATAACACTTGACCGTCATCGACTCATAGCAAATGTGATTCAATTTATTTTTTACCCTTCGATTGTGTACATACGTGTTAGTCAATTTAGCGAAAATAGAATAGGATAGGATAGCGTATTAACGTGACTATATCCTATGCACGTCTTAGTGAAGAAAGCATTTCCTAATTATAGACTGTGTTGGTGACATGTATCATGGTTAGGGAAGACACTTTACTTTCATGATCACTTAATAATATCATGACTGTTTTCACAGAACGTAATGGATAAACAGTTAGACATTGTTCTCCGACAGGATTTAAACCATGGACCAGGATGTGATAATACAACACTTTAGCAGCGGGTAATAAGAGCATTCCAACTGACGACTTTCAGTCGAACTTTCTGCACAAACTAGTACAGTTTTTTGGGGTTTTTTTAAACATGTCTGATGATGTCATTTTATACATATATAGTACTTTGAATGTTTCAGTGACTTTATTGTTGCTCTACATAGTGTGGAACAAAAGTTTAGGTATACAACAATAGAAAATACACATTTCAAATTATTATGTTTTGATGAATTATACATAGTGTGTGTATGCGCGCGCGCGTGTGTGTGGTTATGAACATAATATATATTTAAAAACAAACCATCACAAAAAATACATCCATCGGCTATTGGGTGTCAAACTATGGTAAATGTAAACAAATAAAGTGATGATCAGTGTCAATTTAGAAATGCAACAGTTAAATTAAAACACAGTGTAAATAACTGTGCAGAAATAGAAATATCACAGATAGGTAATATTAAAATTTAGAATAAAAGTCAGTATCTCAATGAAATTGTAATATAACTTCTGGATGTTATTATGTTTATGGTTGTTGAGACGTGTGTTATATGATGGACTAAGTGTTTATTCTGTACGGATATTACTGTTTCTGAAACGTATGTCGTAGCATAGGCGGCGACATAGATAATTTATGATCGGACGTATACACGCGCACATACAAAATCAGATATTATAATACGTATTAATACATTTAGGTCATACACGGTACAATAAAGCCAGATCATTACTGACTTTTCTCACACACCCTTTGTGGAGAACACAATGAGCCATTTATGACTACTGACATCACATGTGGTTAGCATGCATGTGTATAGATATAAATGTATACTATTGCCTGCTTCTAGGTGATCATCTGATCACTGTAGCCATCCTATCCAATGAAATAAACACGATCAACATTGGTTTATCTTTAACAGATAATTGTAAGTGAACTTGAGAATGATTTCTCTATCACGTATATCTGATTTTCTAGGATATGTCAGCAATTATTCTATATCTGTTAGACACCGTTGAGATTTATTTTACAATATAGTGTCCAAATTGTATTCGCTCGTTCGATAGTTTCAAATACGTTGTAAGACTCTAACACTTCGTAGTATCTATATAAAGATATTCGGCACAGTACCATTCTGTTATATCACTTCCACCGCCTATGTACCGTTGTCATTAGGAATAAACTGTTAAAGACAATACTCAATTTCATGAATATACGTGTAATTGTATTCATGATAAATTTAACAAAACCTAATTTTATAATTAACATTTTTAACAAGCCTTTATTTACATGTAGCTAAAGATATGTTTGTACTGATTAAAGTGGCTTTTCGTTCATATAGACACACGCTTTGTTTCCATATGTACCTTATATTTGTTTATTTTTCACGATTTTTGACCTTTTGTACATTAATTAAATGAATGTGATATATTTACTAATTACTTATATGCACATTATATAGTTTACATATTATTATTACTGATTGCAAAATGTTAGAATCGAATCCAGAATGAGTTATTGGCTGTGCATCACTTCTCAAATACATCAGATTCATTAATACAACTCCAGCCTGCAATGACTTTCTTATCGATATTGACATCCCGCGTATGCTTTGAGTTGTACACCTTCCAATTAACCAAATTGTGGATCCGGCCCACAATTTATATTTTTATGTTGACATACATTTATAATCATTAGGGTTTGATTGTCAAATCGACCGTTTGTCGCAAAGGTAACAGTATTCTTTACGATAAATGATACTTATTTGTGTTGGTTTGCATTTTGTTTTCCTAAGACAACAATCTGACCTAGCTACACGTTTTTTCACAATATTCTAAATTGTTAACAAAATAATATTTGTTACTCTTAAACCCTGAATAAGGTATTCCATTGTTTGTAATACAATATAAATGTTATATATTAGAACATTGTATAATATTTAATACATAGTTTTTGTATTATATACGTATACTTTTGGTTTATTATTTGTGCATATAGCATACACATTACTCTAACTTACACATTGTTTTAATGCATAGCATTATGTTTATACCTGGAATATTACTTTTAATATGACTTGGCCATGATTAACTGACCATATGTTTGAATTTTATAGTATAATCCATTAGTGTTTAGGGCATCGGTTATAAAACACAAACACAAATTATATTTAATTTAATTTGATTTAAATAGTTTATTCTATTAGATCAAATTTGTGGCTATTAAAATAATATTATTACGTTTTTCCAGCTGCAATTTTGCAAAATAGAAACCTATCTAAATGTTCGTCAATATAATTTCCACACTTGTGTGTGTGTGTGTGTGTGTGTGTGTGTGTGTGTGCGTGTGTGTGTGTGTTTATTTTGGGTTGGTGTCCGTTTTCTTATATGTTTTGTGTGGGGGTGTGCACGTTTTGTTGTGGTGTTTTGTTTTTCCTTCGGAAATCATTTCTTTGATTTATAGTTTCCACTAATTATCAGTATAGCTGAACTTATAGGCTAGATACTACAAGTGATATTAAAATAGCAGTCGGTATAACGGATCTTTTCGTTTTAAACACATTTTGTGTAGCTTGTATTTGATCATGTTAGGACATTTTGTGTTATCTCTGTATGAAACGTAGTTTATTCTTTCAAATGGAAACCTGGGTCAGTGCTTATCAAACTTTAATCTAGAATCAAATACTTAATCACGTCATATGCATAACATATGTATGACATTGACTATGAACATTTTATAAGCGCCAGACCTAGTCATGTCTGGCCATGTAAAATGTATTTCCAAATATAATTTATTTCTGAATATAAAACATAATATTTGAATTAGCATGTTTTTATTACGATTGATTTTTTGTATTAGAAGTTTTAACAAGCTTTTATTTAGCTAACAATATTTTTCGTTAGTAGAGAAACACGCTTTGTTTTCAAATCTACCATATATTTATGTTTATGCAAAAGATTCACTTATTACATATATGCTCATTATATGGTTTACATATTATTTGAATGAATGCCAAATGTTAGGAGCGAATCCAGAATGGATCCCTGGGATGTGTATTACTTCTCGAAGACAGCACACGTCATAATACAATTCTAGCCTATAGCTAATGTCTTGTCGATAAACCTTCCCAATGTAATATTCTGGATCCGCCCATCAATATCCATGTTACTGTTTACCAACAACCAAGGTTTGATTGCCAAATAGATTGTTTACCAGAAATGTAATATGTTTTCGTGTATTTTATTGTCCTAAGATAACTACCTAATTTAGCTACAGTTTTCATTTCATTAGTTTCAAATTATTTTCATGCTTATATCCAATTACAATTCAAGCACGCTGCCCTGGGCACACCTCAACTATCTTGGCTGTCTGTCCAGGACAGTGGATTGATTGTTGGTTGGTTAGTGGCTAGTGAGGGAAAAGGGAGTGTAGTGGCCTTACACCTACCCACTGAGCCTTTAAGAACTCGCTCTGGGTTGGAGTCTGTACCAGTTTGCGAACCCTTTACCTAAATAGTTCCTAAATCTTAAACCTTGAATATTGTGTTTCGTTATATCTAATGATGTCTGATATCTAACATATAGCTTTCGTATTACATGCATATTATTTTGTCTTATTATTTTTACATAGTGCATACACATTATATAACTAAGATATTGTTTTAGAACATTGCATATGTCATATTTTAAAAATAATTTACAGCTTGCACATTAGTATTTTATAATCAAGTTTTACATTACATGTAAATATCTTGTATATTACTTTTAATATGATTCTGCCATTGTTAAAGGGACATTCCCGAGTTTGCTGCATTGTAAGATATTTCCTACTAATAAAATATTTCTACGATTAAACTTACATATTAAATATATTTTCTTGTTTAGAATATCAATGTCTGCATATTTAATGTGTTTCTGGTCGTCTTAATATTTGTAAGACGCCAAAACTGGATTTCCTCTTCAAATAATTTCGTACGTACGAAACAATATGTTTAATAAAATGAAAATTCACTTAGTACAAATATTAGAACGATCAGAAGCACGTTTAATATACAGCCACTAAAATTCTAAACAAGAAAACATATTTAATAAGTAAGTTTAATCGTGGAAATAGTTTATTAGTCGATAACATCTTAAAATATTGCACCCATTAATGTTTAGTGCGTTAATCGCAAAATTTCAGAATAAAATTTATTAAATTTCATTAAAACACATTTTTAAAAAGAAATTGCAAAAAATCCTAATAATATTATTATCATTACATTTTGTCCAGCTGATATTCTTTTTTTTCATAAACGTATATATTCCAAAGTAAGTGTTTCAGTAGCAGACATTTATTTGAATTATTACCAAGTAAAACAGTACAAAAATACTACTGGTCAAGACCGTCTGTTTTCAAATTAATGCAATTGCTGGCTGTTCAGAATAGAAAACAACTTTCGTACATAGCCTTGGAAAATATTTAAAAAGTTCGCAACATGTATAACTGCCCATTCTCCAAATACACATCCACGTGTTTATGTTTATGCTGATGATTATTTATATATGATTTATAATAATGTATATATTATTTATAACTGTATGTTTATGAGCCACACGGCTTACATGGACATTCCTGAGTTTGCTGCATTGTAAGATGTTTCCGACTAATAAAATATTTCTACGATTAAACTTACATATTAAATATATTTTCTTGTTTAGAATATCAGTGTCTGTATATTCAATGAGTTTCTGGTCATCTCAATATTTGTAAAAAGCCCAAACTGGATTTTGTGTTCAAATAATTTCGTATATATGAAAAACGTTTTTAAGAAATAAAATGAAATATATCCTAGTACAAATATTAGAACGGTCAGAAATACGTTTAATATACAGCCACTAATATTGTATGCAGACAAATATATTTGATATATAAATACACTCGTTAAAACGTCTCGGTTAGTCGATAACATCTTAAACATTGCAGCAAACTCAGGAATGTCCCTTTAAATTATATAAACTATAATAGACTACAATAGAACAAAAAAAGGTTCATATAAATTGGTTTGCTAATTTTCGTTTCAAACCATTGTGTAAACGTTTGCCACATCACAGTAGTATAGCGGCATAGAAATAAAATGTTTTAATGATCCAGCATCATCCGAACAAAAGGTGCAAGTAAGTACTAGTTGTTAAATTGCTGTGAATAAGCTTAATTAACTACATTCCTTGTGTATTCATGACATTTCAAAGCCGTTCTGTTTGTTCCTTTCTCGAGAAACGTAAAAATAACCTTGTCATCGAACGTCATTTCCTACACACCGTGTAAGGGATGACTCGTTGTAGATATATACTTCAACATATGTAGATCACATCTGAAATTTGGGATTGGCTGTTCCGAGGCCATGATCCAAGTGTTCCATGTAAACAATAAATGGATGACGTAATTTTAGTGCGCCATTTGTGTCTATGGCGTCATTAACTAATACACGTTTAACCTAATGCCGAGGCTTTTTGCTTAATGTAAACTATATTTTAAAACTATTTTTAAGGGTGTGTAAGAAACAGAATAATACCAGGGCCGTACCCTGACCAAAATACATGGGGGGGGGGG
>JAECMU010012161.1:0-11623 GCA_016106625.1 Dracogyra subfuscus
CACACACACACACACACATAAAAGCGAGTAATTGTGTGACGTCAACCAAGAAGCCACCAGTCGCAAGCAGGGCACACAGTGCCAACACATTTTTAGTGTATGAATATACAACGGCACAGTATACACAATGAATGAATGGATGTTTAATGCCATGTCTGCATATAATTGTATGAATACACAACGACACAATATACACAACGAATGAATGGACGTTTAACACCATGTTTGTTTGTTTGTTTTTGTTTTGTTTTGTTTAACGACGCACTCAACACATTATAATTACGGTTATATCGGCGTCGGACATCTGGTTATGTCGAGAAAACCCCCAGTGGTTAGCTGACGGGGTTAACACCATGTCTGCACATGTCAAAGAATACATCGGCTATTGAGTGTCCAAGAAAGGTGAGTACAAGGAAGATAATAGCCAAATCCACGTGATACATTTCAACTTAATTTTTATCCCAGTAAGATTCAAGTACGCTGTCTTGGACATACATCTCAGTTATTCAGGCTTGTTTGTACCGAATACATTAAACACTCTCCGAGTGGGAGCCAGTACCGAGATGTGAACCCATTACATCCCACCGGCCTCTGTGGCGTCGTGGTTAAGTCATCGGTCTACAGGCTGGTAGGTACTGGGTTCGGATCCCAGTCGAGGCATGGGATTTTTCATCCAGATACCGACTCCAAACCCTGATTGAGTGCTCCGGAAGGCTCAATGGGTAGGTGAAAACCACTTGCACCGACCAGTGATTCATATCTGGTTCAACAAAGGCCATGGTTTGTGCTATCCTGCCTGTGGGAAGGGCACATAAAAGATCCCTTGCTGTTAATCGACATAAGAGTAGCCCATGAAGTGGCGACAGCGGGTTTCCTCTGAAAATCTGTGTGGTCCTTAATCATATGTTTGACGCCATATAACCGTAATTAAAATGTGTTGAGTGTGTCGTTAAGTAAAACCTTTCTTTCTTTCCATTACATCCCAGACTTAAGGCCGATGTCTTAACCTCTACATCACAGAGGCCAGTAGATTACTCTAAAATACTGACAGAAGGAAATTTGTTTTGTTTAACGACACCTCTAGTGCACATTAATTTGTTAATCATCGGCAATAGTATGTCAAGCATTTGGTAACTTTGACATAACGTTTCAGAGAAAAAACCTGCTACATTTTCCATTAGTAGCAAGGAATTTTGTATATGCACCATCCAACAGACAGGACAGCGCATATAACAGCCTTTGATATACCAGATGTGGTGCATTGGCTGGAATGATACATAGCCCAGTGGTTCCACCGACGGGGATCGATCCTAGTCCAACTGTTCATCAGGCGGGCACTTTACCACTGGGCTACGTCCCGCCCCCTTTGTGAGGGACTTCAACAGTGTAGTTCTTTGACTTGGTCCGACCTACAGATCACCGACATCTGACAATTACATAACACACACATTATATAAATACTGGTTAAATAAATAGCAAATCACTAAAATAACGAGCATATACAGAGGGGCATCTATGGGGCAGACATTTATTTTTGTCTTTACCCACCACTGTTTTCCTTCATAATGTCTTATATTGTCCAAAACCAAGCCCTTTAAACCTTTGAACAGTCCCTTTTCATAATCCAGTGTATAGACACCCAAAACCCACCCGAAAATAGCATGTGTCTTAAGTGCCTGTAATTCCATTAATGTTAGATTGTAAAAGTGAATTTCGAACCCATTTCAAAATCCCTAGATCCGCCATTGCACAGAAGCTTATTACAGATATCCTTGCCAATATGGCTATAGATATGATTGGCAGTAATTTTGGATTGGATTTGTGCCATCTCCTTTATACATTACAAGTGGACATTTAGGGAGGGTAAAGAAGGAGTTTGCACACTACTGTCAACAGTAAAGTCAAACTAAACATATCCTTCTCCGAAATGACTATAGTCATCGCTGGCAGCAGTAAAGTCAAACTACACATATCCTTCTACAATACGGATATATACATCATTGGCAGCAGTAATGTCAGACTACACATATCCTTCTCCGATATGGCTATAGTCATCACTGGCAGCAGTAATGTCAGACTACACATATCCTTCTCCGATATGGCTATAGTCATCACTGACAGCAGGTTCGACTCTGGAATCCCCACCTGCCATGCTGTAATCACCTTCTACCTCACCCTTCATGTGGCTGTAGGTTGGGTCACGTATAGACATGACATTTGACCCTGCTGTGTCGTAATCTCCATCTGTGATGTCAGCGATTTGAGAGCCAGTGATATGGTTGTAGGTCGGATCACGAGCAGACGTGACGTTTGAGCTTGACCCAGCCGTGTCGTAATCACCATCGATGACGCCATCTTTAACATGGCTGTAGGTGGGATCACGAGAAGACGTGACATTTGACCCAGCCGTGTCGTAATCATCATCATCATCTATGACGTCACATCGTTTTTGACCTTTCTTCTTTAAGTTGATATGGCTGTAGGCATCCGCGTTGGACTTCACAGGACTGTGGGGAGGACTGTTATGACTCAGCACATTGTAATCATCTTCGTCTGTGGTCACGTGGGCTGTGGTTGACGTTCCATTCGTACTGGTGTCGAGGGTCAAGTATCTGCGTGGGTTTGGAACATTTCCCTTCGGTACAGATTCGAACTCGTAGTTTGAAGTCTCTTTGATCTGGTCATAGTCCGATTCCTGTTCACCAGCAGACTGACCACGAGAGGCTGCAGAGTCTGATTTCGTTTCGAAACAAAATTTCTTTGATCTGAAATTCAGAAAGCATCGTATGAACATATTGTTTTATCTCTTTGATCTGAAATTCAGAAAGCATTGGATCAATATATCGTTTTGATTTGAAATTCTAAAAGCGTAATCAAACATCGTTTTATTTCTTTGATCTGAAATTCAGAAAGCATTGTATGAACTTATTGGTTTATCTCTTTGATCTGAAATTCAAAAAGCACCATATGAACATATCGCTTTTTATCACCCATTAAAGGCTTTTGCAGGAAATATCGCTGGCACTATACTATTTGTGTGGTCCTTAACCATATGTCTTACGCCATATAACCGTAAATAAAATGTGTTGTGTGCGTCATGAAATAAAACATTTCTTTCTTTCTTTTTATTTTAATGTGTCATGGTGTATGTTTCAGCGCTAAACCTATCATTACTGACGTCATGCCACTGTCATTCTACTAGTTATCGAGTCTACCGCTGCCAAATATAATGTCATTCAACCCACATTACTGACATTGTTTTCAAAATTGTGGCAAATGAAAATAATGATAATGGATGACAAAAAGAATACCCCTCATCGTGTCTTGTGATATCATAGTTTATCAGCACTCGTTGATAAAACTTTAAAAATCCTCGGGCAGCCTCAGATATCATACTTTATCAACTTGTGCTGATAAATTATGATATCACAAGACACTCGGGGAGTATCCTCTATATTTCTTTGATTCAGAAATCATTGTATGAACATATTGTTTTATTGTTTTATTTATCCAATACATTTTCCGAAGTGCCAGCCAGATTTGTTTTAATCTACATTTGAAATTAATTATTGATTACTGAAAACTAAATATGACTAGTAAAGAGTATTTCACTATGGACAACTTGACTAGTCTACCTACAAAGGTCACACGACTTTGTTGCTAAATAAATAAAGAAAAAACGTCTTTGTACAGAATTTGACTAAATTATAAAACGGATTAGTCTAGCTAGAAGGAACATACAACTTTATTGCTATATAAATCAAGAAAGAAGTATGTGTGTCTCTTCTACTCGTCCGCTGATGAAACGTTAACTATAATTTAGCAAGTACTCACATAAATTAATTATATATTAAAATCAAACTATAAATATGTTTTATATCAAGTACAAATGTCAGAGAATTATGATGCTAGACGCAGTGGCGGATCCAGAAAATCCATTTAGGGGGCCCCAATGACATACTAAGTCCACAAACGTTCCCGAAGGGATAACTAGTATTTCCCAATGTAAACAATGAAAACAATAAAATAAAAATATAACTGTCGCAAAATTAACTTAATAATCACTGAAAAATAATTAAATATTTTAATTGATGACACAAATTGTAAATGATATACACTTGCAGTCAACAGTACAACTGCAAAGTTAGGGGAGTTTGGAAATTCAACTGCTTCTGAATCCTATAATATATAAGTAATAATAGGTATACAGTGCACATTCATACCTTTTCATCCAAAACACCGCCAGAAGTGTTCCAGCTACAACCAACACAACAACAGCGACCGAAACACTCACAGCAACTCCTGGAGATATTACAAAGAATAATAAATCATTACTTTTTTTTATCCCACTGTCCCTCACTTTTCCCCGATCTGGCAACTCCTACTATATTTCAACTTCTTTCGCTGTCCACCTCCATCTCCCAGTCCTTGCCTCTCCAACCGCGACAGGTCCTTGTTTCTTGTGGCTATCCGTACCACACACCTGTCATTCCCCATCAGCTTTTAGCTGTGGGCTTAGTCTGACCACTTCGGAGTGTTCAGTAGTTACATCTGGCATTGTTAAGAAACACTTGTAATTACCTACTATGCCCCCCTACTACCGGCAGTGGATAGTTAGTGTCGTGGGTCAGACCAGCTTTATTAGCGGAAGAGGACAAGGATGGCACAGGGAAGTATATAGAAACCTCACCTGTGGAGGAAGATGAGGCAGGTAGACGATAGTGTAGACAGCTCAAAAGACATAGTTGGATGAAAGTGACAGAAAGGTTCGAACAGAAAACAACTGGAAAGTTTTTTATATTAAGATAATGAGAATGATAGGCAGAGGGTGATAGATGTCAAAGATGGATAAATGTGTGAGCCAGCTTTGACGGGATTTAAACCACTGTCGTCAGTTTGATTGTCCAGCAGCTTATCGACTAGACCACGGAGCTCACTTAATCAATCATTACTAGTTGTAACGAGAGTCGATACACGAAAATCAGAAAATTGTCAACGTGTCTGGGCTTTGTGTAAGTCACAAGTTTTCTTTTATTTAAACACTTTTATGAAATTGCTAAACGTTTTTGGCTAAGTATAATATAAAGTCTTACCTGTTTGATCACTTTGGTTATCAGAACTTGGACTAGATGTTGAATCTAATTCAAAATACAAGCAACAGATCTATGATCAAACGTTTTCGAGATATAAATGTATGTTTGTGCGTGCAACTAGTTCAATCATACACACTATACACTATAGACTACACTGAAATTAGTAATTACAATATATATATATATCTGCAAACTAGCTGATAGAAAACATAATTTTATTGCACTACAAAAGGACAGAAAACATAATTGTATTGCACTAAGAACAAAAGGATCCAGCACGAGTTCAACAACTTACGAGAACCTCTTATAAACTGATAAATTGGACTCTTCCTTATTATATTAGAGGCTCTTGTTCATGACTTGCTTATATTATTATATGCTGTCCTGCTTATCAAATAATACCTATAGTACCCCTAATTGAAAGAGAAGAATATAAGAGGTTTTTTTTTTTTTTTTTTTTTTTTTTTTTATCCCTAGTTCAACTGGTACACTTGTATTGTGCCCATGATTGCTAGTAAATACCCCTATGATTTAAATACAGATTTTTGCTAAATCGTTACAAACAACTTATATAACTCATAACATATCGAGTTGGTTGTCTTGCCTAGATTTCAATATTAATAAAAAGCTCATAATTATCAAGCGTAATATTTCAATTTCTAGCCAAGCTGTTAAAGGGACATTCCTAAGTTTGTTGCAATGTTTTAAGATTAAGACGACCAGAAACACATTGATTATACAGACACTGATATTCTAAACAAGAAAATATATTTAATATGTAAGTTTAATCGTAGAACTATTTTATTAGTCTGAAACATCTTACAATGTAGCAAACTCGGGAATGTCCCTTTAAATCAGCGTGAAGCTCAATATGTAGTTATTCACTCAGTATAAAATGCATGCTATTTTGAGTAATGCGATCCATGTAATTATTGTGTACTGAAATCGTAAATATTGTGTAAGTATCACTGAGTGTTATATCCTTCTTACACGTGAAACTATACAATACCAATCTAGTATTCAACACAGTTTATTAAACATTAATACTAAAAGGACATATATCTTGTTTCGTCACAAAACTGGGTAATTATCTTTTCCTGACAGGGAAAATACACTCTTACTTGTCGGCTGTTGATCTTTAGTTGTCGAGGAAGTGAAACCAGTTGTTCCCCCTTCTGACACGCTTGTTGTTGATGAACTAAACACTAAGGAAACCAAGAGGTACGTCCTGACACAAACGTGCACTGTTTTTTTTTTTTTTTACAACATGCTTAAAAGTGTGTAATATTTTACATTCATGACATTTTATTAGGTTATTTTTGACGTAATGCGACCATAGGCAAAGAAAGAAATACTTTTTTTTTATTTAACGACGCACTCAACACATTTTATTTATGGCTATATGGCGTCAGACATATGATTAAGGATCACACAGATTTTGAGAGGAAATCCGCTGTCGCCACTTCATGAGCTGCTCTTATGTCAATTAACAGCAAGGGATATTTTATTTGTGCAGGATAGCACAAACCATGACCTTTATTGAACCATTTATGGATCACTGGTCGGTGCAAGTGGTTTACACTTACCCATTGAGCTTTGCGGAGCACTCACTCAGGGTTTGGAGTCTGTATCTGGATTAAAAATCACATGACTCGACTGGGATCCGAACCCAGTACCTACCAGCCTGTAGACCTATGGCGTAACCACGATGGCGACCATAGGCGTACGGGCTCCCATCCGTGTGTGTGTGTGTGTGTGTGTGTATGTCTGTGTGTGTGTGTGTATGTGTGTGTGTGTGTGTGTATGTCTCTCTCTGTGTGTGTGTGTGTGTGTGTGTGTGTGTGTGTGTGTGTGTGTGTGTGTCTGTGTGTGTATGTGTGTGTGTGTGTGTGGCTTTTGCCCGAATTAAACGAAAACTCCCGAATCTCTCCCCAACCCTCGTCGGAAGATGCCAGCAGTCCGATGGGCTACTACTAGTAGGGGGTCGGTGGGGGTGTCATATTTCTGAGGTGGAGGTGAATTGTGTCCCCTGCCCCTACCCGCTTCTGATGGCTATGATTAAAAATATACAATATGTACAAAACATGTTTGTTAGAAAGCAAAATAATGGTTTAGTGTAAACCTATATTAATACCTCATAGCTATATTTAATACATGTATCTGAGATACCTCTATTATTCTATCAAACCATCTAATATATTACAAGTTAACCGTCATCCAGAAGTCATCTTTCTTAGAAAGTCCATAGATTGATATTCCTTTAGCGCTGGTTTATAAACATATACTGTTCAAAATAAATAGGGGATATTCAAATATAACACAATATAATAGAGATGATTAATTTTTATTGCAATAATAATTAATGGTAAAACACACACACTCACGTGACAAGGGATTAGCATTAAAGATTATAGCCAGGATAGTGATGTAGGTTTAGAGGAGACACAGATAGGCAACAGGAGCGGTGCTTGTCAATTTGACGTTTTCACTATTTGCACTAGTGACGGGTAAAACCCCTGCGATTTACCAATCATGCACGAATCGGACGTGACATGCTCCTGATTAAACGTCTAATAAAAGTTTGAGGAATCCTGTCACATTCCTCTTGGAGTGCAGTGCCTAATTCTGCCAAGTTCGTTTGATGACCTTGACTTTCTCAGAGATTTCGTCCGATGATGCCCTACATGTTCTCAATGGGTGAAAGGTCTGGGCGTAGGGCTGCCACGGAACTATGGTAATGCTCTGTTGCTGCTGGTATGCAGTGACCAGTATACTCCAGTGATTACGAGGGCTGTAATGACGTCCAGCCTGACGTGCGAAGGACACACTGATCGCTGCAAGGATGTTGTCATGTAGTACTGCCCAGTGATCCTCCCATGAACAATATGCAGCTGGCTTCTGGTAATCATGATGATACCATCCCACACCATAACGGTTCTTCTTCTAAATCGGTCATGAGGACGAACGTTAACGTTGGCGTAGCGTTCATTGGAACGTCACCAGACACGCTGTCGTCGATCATGAAAGTCTAGTGTGAATCTGGACTCGTCTGAAAACATTACCCGAGCCCAACACTTGTGCACACCATTGACGTCTGGCAGCATTGTGTCTCGCAGTCAAATGCTGGGCAATGTACACTCGACAATGTGCTTGTTTTACATCTATGCAGTCTGTTACGAATATACCGACTATTTTAGTCACTGTAACGTCAGTTGTAACTCGGAGTACTCTTACGATTTGATTGGCTGATTAACCTCGATTCCTCAGCATGTAAGTCCTAATGAATCGGTCCTGACCTGTCCTGAACATAGACGATAATCCAAATTCCTGGTTTATCGATATCAGACCCACATTCGGCTAATGACTGGAAGCTTGCCTACAGCCCTGAGATGTTACCTACGTTGGATACGTAGCATTGTTGAAACGTCACACAATGTTGTAAATAATGTGATAGCAAGGTTATGATTTACTGTTCCAGTAACAAACAACAAACAAATATTGCCACAGTGTCCAGACAACATACCCAAAAACTAAGTGTTCAACTTTAAATTGCACCCTTCGCACGTGCAACATCACGCCACGTGCTTCGCAATCACAACAATCGATGCGGTTTTTCATGCTCTTTTTTGCACTTATTTTGAGTTTTATAGCTCATTTCATTCTATAGTTGTTATTTGAAATGGAATATCCTATACTTAGTTTGAACAGTATATATAAGCAGCGAGATGTATGGCAAAAGAGATGGACCATGCAATGCTACCAAGTTTAAACTGGAAAACTGGATAGCAAACACAATACGCTGTCGCTACCTTCTGCTTATTATCATAGTACTCCACATTGTCTTATTATCGCCTGTAAAACTCATCTTGTCACTGTAAAGTATTGTTATTACACGTTCCTCATATGCCATTGTGTAACGGCCCGAATTAAAGTTCTGTTCTGTTCTCTGTATATCTATCTCTGGACATACCTCATCGTGTCAATCCTCCAAAACCCTTGCTGTCCACTCTGCCAATCAAAACACTACAGGATTTCCCAACAGCTTAAGACATTTGAAATGACTGTTAACAACAGAAAATGTTGTTTAACGTAATATCTACTAACAGAAAGTTTGTATTTATTTAATAAACATCGATTACTGGATTGTCAAACATTTGGTAAATTTGACATATAGTCTTTGAGAGGAAACCCTCTATAGTTTTCCATTAGTAGCAAGGGATCTTTTATATGTACAATCTCACAGACAGGATAGCATATACCATGACCTTTGATATACCAGTCACGATGATCTGGCTCGGACGAGAAATAGCCCAATGGGCCAACTGGCCGAGATTGATCCGAATGGAGATAAAAGTAACTTAGTAAGATCTGTAGTCCACTGAGATTGTTTTTATCAGATTGTTTTAAAAGGTATTTTTAGACATTTAAAATATTAATATACCTCTGGACGACGACGGTTTGTTACATGACTGACCTCGTGTTTCTAAAGAACTCACATCTACAGTAAAAAACAAACATGTTGTCTGCGATTATAGCTTTGTTCCTCGGGTTAAATTGTGTATCATTATAAATGTATTAATATTATTATATTACCTTTGAAGAACATTTTTAATACTATTTCATTTCACAGTTCTAACCATTTAATTGTCACATTATGTAACATTTTAATATAAAATAATATCTACTCTCGACCTACTAAATTCCAAACCTATACTTAGCTCTTTACCCTTTATTGAGAATGACCGTCAAAATTGCGCCAAACTTCTTTCATCAAAATGCGCACTCATTTACCTTTGGCGTAATCCTACAGGACATTCCAAATTCCATAGCACCATACTACCCCCACCTGTTACCAACCTTAATTGGACTGCAGGTGCTCCCTTGCACCTACCAGTGCAGGCGGTCCTTCCTTCACCCACCCCAACCCTTTACTGTCTTAGACGGAGGAACCGGCTGAGGCCGGTACTTGTGCCCAGGACAGACGTGCGCTACAACAGCTTGCTCTAAATGTGCACTTTAAACAAGTTTTCATTTCCATAAATGATCGACCAAGATATGAAATACACTTAAAGGGACATACCCTAGTTTCAGTTCAGGAAAATTAACATTAAGTTTAGTTTAATTTAAAAACCTGTAACACATTTTCATAAAGTTACAATTGAGTGAAATTGTCTTTGACTTTAAAATGGTGAAATACCCTCTAAAATAGAATAAAACTCGACTACATAACTGTTACTTCTCAGAGGCACGTGCCTTTTTAAAAATATGAGAAATGCATTTTGTGATATTAAAAACCACCAGGATGACCACAAACACTTCGAATGTACGGAAATGGATACTTTAAACAATAAAATTTAAGTAAAGTAAGATTTCAGTTATTAAAAAAGGCCTCTAATAGTCAAACTATGTCTTAGTGTTTAAAAACTAGGGTATGTCCCTTTAATAAACCTATAACCTGAATAAATAAATATGAACAATAATAATTACACAGACCTACACAAAATAATGTGTTTATATTTAGCTACTTACTAGTAAGACAAAGAGGTGCTTTCTGTTCGCTGCAGTTGGCAATATGAAATGAAATATCACCGCTTGGTCGTTTCTGCATCATCAAGCAGCCGCTTCTGTTGTAACTTATTTCTGTATTCACTAGTTCATCACCTAAACAAGACAATATTTAAACACTTCTATTGTAAATTATTAGTTTATTGTCATAAAAAATATTCGATATTTTTTACAAGTTACAACTATTTTATGATTTTTTTTTTAAATGAAATTGATGTAAATTGAGTGTTGATCCAACACTACCATAACAAGGCCAAACATAGACAGCCAATGAAATTATCGAAAACGTATGACGTTTGTCAAACTATACCAGAAACACGTGTACGACTTAGCGGCTTGTTTGAGATAGGTAAATGGACATCCCAGCATAAAAATATACATCAACTATTTGGTGTCACAAATGGTAAGTATATGAAAATATAATTTATATAATTATTTAATGGTGTATTATTGTTTATTATACTTTAATTTGTTTTACTTATTGTATCAAACACACACGTAATGTAATGTAAAGGGCGGGACGTAGCCCAGTGGAAAGCGATCGATCGATATGCAGTCGGTCTGGGATCGATCTCCGTCGGTGGGCCCATTTTGCTATTTCTCGTTCCAGCCAGTGCAACACAACTGGTATATCATGACCGTGGTATATATTATCCTGTGTGTGTGATGGTGCATATAAAAGACCCCTTGCTGCTAATCGAAAAGAATAGCCTACGAAGAAACAGTTTAATCTTCATTTGGATGTATTTGATTTCCATTTGAGTAATTTGACGTAATTATACAAAAATACCATAGTTACTGAAACATTTGCTGGTTGTGCATCTACTAGCCTCCGAGTTCTGAAATGTCTACAAGTTCTATCATACAGAACATGCGATATATGGTAATATTCATAACTCATGATTGATGATTAGCTAAGAGTGGAATAGGTTATAGCCATTATTGGTTTCTCTTTCTTATAAGTG
>JAECMU010012174.1:0-12186 GCA_016106625.1 Dracogyra subfuscus
GCCTCCTGTCGGTTACTTTCCCAAATTCAGAAATATTCCACAGAAGACAACAGGGACCCAGCCGGAATCCTTTCCCAACCCACCCACTACCAATACCCAGCTGACCACGCCAGCCGCCATAGAAGGATCAGGTCATAGCGACCTCAACACTACACCCCCACTACCACACCCACCCTGACCCACATCACCACCCAGACTCCAAACCCTACCCCAACCCCAAGCACCACCACCCCAAACCCTATCCCAACCCCAACCATCACCCCAAACCCAACCTACACACCACACCCTCCCCCAACCATTACCCATACTCCAAGTCCTACCCCAACCCCAGCCACAAACCCCACCCCAACCCCCGATAATTCACCATCTACCGGTACCCCAAACATCCCAACCTCAACCCCCAACCCCAGCATCGAACAGATCAACAAACACCCTCCCAAATAGGCCAGTCAACCAATGGCTTATTAAAATGCACCACCTTCCACCCGAGAAACATCAAAAGTAACCTTACAGTTGAATAATCTGCAGCTAGATATAAACATGGTAACAACTTGGACCAACGGCTACATTCAAATCTCGGCTGAAACTGACCACCATAAATACATCTACGTAATCGGCCGCCGATTACAGTTGTTACCATATGAAATCAAACCGGCAAAGTGCCACCACTGCCAGCAGTGGGGGCATGGAGTCTCAAAATGTAAACAACATGGGTAACTCCCAACCTGCTTCCGCTGTGGACAGAAACATCCCAGGAGTTCAATAAACTACCCATGTAGTAGACCAATCCAATGCCCTAACTGTTTAAATAAACATGTGGCACATGACTCCTCTTGCCACTTTTTTTCAACTATTTAAAATACCAGGTTATACTTCTTACTATAATAATAGAGATAATTCCACTAGAGGTGGCTTAGTAATAATAAAAAACAGCATCCCCCATACTGTAATTAAATATGAAAAAAACTAACACTAACATAGAAGTACTTGGGATCACAATATTAAACAATAAAATGCTGATAGATATCATTAACGTTTACAGCCCACCGGGAACAGCGGATAAAAACTTAACCCTAAATGATTATAATAAAACTATTAACCCAAATAACTAGTAGGTGATTTCAATAACCACAATACACTGTGGGGAGGTCAGAACTCAATGTGCAGGGTGAAATACTAGAAGAATTCATTAACATACACAATCTCGTGTTTCTCAATGATGGTATCACTACATTCGTCCATGACGACTTAGTGGGTTACTCTGCCATAGACCTAACCATCACGTCAAACTGTATAGGGGTAAATACTCAGTGGGAGGTGCTAGATGCTCTCAATAGTGACCATCTCCCTATCTTAACGAGTTATAAATGTAACACCAACTACACAGAAGATGAAATATTTAAACCTAAATTTAAATTCAGTAAGGCCAACTGGGATAACTTCGCCAAAGAATGTACTAAGATTAAAGTAGATAATGATTTAACTATTGATGAAGCAACAACCAAACTAACTAATGACATACTTCAAACCGCAGAGAAAAATATTCCTAAAACTAAACAAAGTAATAAAGGTAGGCCAGTCAAATGGTGAACTGAAGAAATTAAAAATAAATGCGTTTATCGCAATAGAATGCGTAAATTATTTATTTAAAAAACCCCAGGAAAACCAGACTATCATACTAAATACAAAATAGCCAAAAATGAGGTAGGTAAACTAATTATTAGTGCAAAACAAACCAGCTGGCAACCTTTTTGTAGTGAAATTAATAATAGAACATCTTTCAGAGACATGTGGAGTAAAGTTAAAGCAATACAAGGGCATCGTGCAAAAATCACAGTCCTCCAAAACAATAAAAATGCAACTACTAATAAACAAAAAGCCAACCTCCTTAGCAAAACATTCGGCATAAATAGCAGTAATAAAAACTTCCTCGAACAATTTCTAAATAAATTAACAAAGGATAATACACTACCAACAAATAATACGCCCACAACTAATCATGCCACCAATGATAACCTAGAATTTAATAAACCTTTACCGCTTAGCGAATTAAAAACAGCCCTTAAGGCAAAACAAAAAAGCACCGCCACAGGGCCGGACCAAATCAGTTATACATTATTAAAACACATGCCTGATGTCGCCCTATGGGTGGTGTTATCGCTCTTTAACAGAATCTGGAGTGAGGGCCAAATGCCCACTGCATGGAAACATGCAGAATGCTTTAGTCTCCCTAAAGCAGGTAAAGATCACTCTCTCCCAGGGAGTTATCGACCGATAACACTAACATCACACTTGTGCAAAACCTCAGAACAATAATCAATAAAAGACTCAATAATTATCTACCAGAAAATAAACTTATCACTAACGTACAAAGTGGGTTCAGATCCCAACACTCTACAATAGATCAGATAGTACGATTACAAAATAGTATCAATAATGCCTTCCGCAAAGGCAATAAAGTGTTAGCAATATTTATAAACATAGAAAAAGGATTCGATATGGTATGAAGAAAAAGCCTACTAAAAAAACTAGAAGACAAAGGAATAAAAGGAAACGTTTAATTTTATCAATAAACCCCAGTCATGCTTTGAATTTCACTGTTTGTTTTATTTACGTATTGTTTTCTAATTTAACACTTTGCTGACATGTGGTTATTGGCAATCAGGAAAACAATGTACTTTAATGATAACTGCACTCGGCTTGGCCTATTATGTGTACTCGGACCGTGTAGCAGTCTGGATAATTCGTCACAGCAGCCGATGCAAGATGGTACCTTTTTTGTTCATCAATTAACAACAGATTAGATGTCACCGTTATATTCTTTTGACATTGGCATGACCCGAGATGATGCCCTGTATTTGAGCATTTGGCATCACCGTTCCCGGCAACAGAAATAGTAGGGCCCTAAATGTATAACACTATTAACGGTAACCCACTATCGAATACACTGAACCATCTATTACCGTGTGTCACACTGTCGTACCCTCATTTAAATTTAATTATTTTGATAGTGGGTTTAGATAACCACCATGAGTTTACTAAAAAAAAAAACAACAAAAAAAAAACACAAAAAAAAAAACTACATAACAAAAAACTGAAAGTTACAACATGATTTAAGTGTTCGTTTTATTTTACTGTTATACTTGTAAATGTGTAATGTTACAAACTATTATATAAAAATTCAGTTATAATTTATCAGGAATTTGGGCTAGTGCTTTATCTTGGTGGGCTAGTGGTTTTCACAAATCCACTAGCCCTGTGGCTAGTGACTTTTCAAAATATTTGTCATACTCTGCAAAACTACTTCAAAAATAAGACATAATTCAAAATCAAGCATTACAAATAATAGCTAAAGTCCCTTCCGATACCAGCGGCCAGAGCTTAGAAGTAGAATTTAACATCATGCCGCTGGAGTACAGAAGAAAACTACAACATCTTAAATACCATCTTAAAATCCATTGACTTAAACTAGATCACCCAGTCCAAGAACTTACCCCAGTACAAACTAATCCAGGAATGGTAAGCAAAAGGAATAAAAATCTAAATGATTCATTTGCCACTATGGCCAGTAAAATAGAAATAGAAACCGGCATAGACAACACGCCGGTGGCAATGTGTCACATTAACCAACCCATTGAGTGCCATACGCCATATTTAATTAAAATGGCAACCGGTGCCACGCCGTTCTCACCATTTAAAAAAAAAATCTTATTCGAAGCAGCAGCTAATAAACACTATCCGGAGCATGTCCACATTTTCACGGATGGATAAAAAACCCAAATAATGGTAGGGTTGGCTTCGTAGTAGTAGAAGAAACAGTATCTAAAACCAGTAACATTGTAAAATATTCACAGCTGTCAGATAACCTATCAGTATATACAGCAGAACATCTATGAAGCCATCAGCTGGATTATAATTCAAAAATACCCTAAAAGTGTTGTCTTCTCAGATAGTTTCAGCTCAATAGAATCACTACAAAATAATAAATCAACTAGACCAGACATCCTAGCAGCAATCTACGATAAACTTAAAATAACTAACCAACTAAACCTAGAAGTAACGCTAGAATGGGTCCCAGCCCATGTAGGAATTATTGGCAATGAAGCAGCAGACTACGGAGCCAAAACAGCACTATCAATCAGAACTAATATTCATCATATACCATTAGGAATTTCAGAACTTATGTCTAAAGCTAAGAAACATTACATTAACTGCTGGCAATCAAACTGGGACCAAAATAAATCCATTTGGCACTATAATTTAAAACCAGTCGTTAACTCTATCAGACCTAAACACGCTGATACATATATATATATAATAATTACTAAAATTCGACTAGGCAGATCAATTCAACTACACAGCTGCTCTTTCGCTAAAATCAGAAATCCTGATTTTGTGTGCGGTTCCCGGGGAAGATATGAAACACTATCTCCTGGATTGCACGCTGCACACCGATCAAAGAAAAACAATGTTAGACTCAATATTTGAAGCCAACCAAAACATAACAATTACGCCTAACTTGCTCCTTAACCCAGATAAACTGCATAAACATAAAGCCTTTGAGGCAGTCTATCAATATGTTAAAGCTACCAAACCAAAACTATAGTAACCAACCGTGCAGATAATATTTACTTCTAAAAAACATAGTTAGTTCCTAATCAATGTATCAACAGGCGCTCATAAAACCAACTGTAGTGCTAACTTAACTATAGGAAATACTCAAAACCACCCACTTGTAAGCCCCTTCATAAGATCTGCGATCTTTTTTTGACTCGGACCCGTTCCAATGTACTCTAGTGAAAGCGGCCACAGGTGGGTTGGTAGCGTTGTAAAAACTTAACAAAACCAAATAGGTAACGATAAAACCAACTATAGTGCTAATTTATTTATAGGAACTACTCAAAACCACCCACTTGTAAGCCCCTTCATAAGAGCTGTGACCATTTTGAACTTGGACCTGTTCCGATGAACTCTAGTGAAAGCGGCCAAAGGTGGGTCAGTAGCGTTGTAAAAACCTAACAAAACTGATTTAGAAAATTTTGAAAATGGCCAAACGAATTAATCAGATAATATGTAATAATTTAATATACTAGTGCATTCTCTTTTTCAGTTAGCCACGGTGTGATCACGGACGCGGACATCAACTGTATATACTGCATATTTATGCCAATTAATTTTTATTTTTTTTAATTGTTGGCACAATATGTATTCGCACCATGCATTTACCAATGAAATCCCAGGTGGCCCACAAGGTACGTGATGGCAAATACAGAAAAGAAAAAGCAGACAAAGAGAACATCAATATAATGAACCAGACAATCAAAAGGTACATAAAGGTAAAGTACGGGAATGGGGGGAGTTAGTGAATAGTATACATCTTGCCAATGTTTATTAGAAAACGAGGTAGAAACATTTAAGAAACTACATATAGACCCTTTAACAAAACTGAAGTACATGTGTAGAAGTGTACATGTGGGAGTTGTGCATGTGTACATGTGTACAGATGTTAATGGATACTATCATACCCCTTGCCCATAGTGATTTCATTGATAAACCATGTATATATCGAGGGGTTAGTGCTGGAACCCATTATATGATGAATTATACAAAAATGAGTTAATCACCTTGTCAGCATCATGGGAATATGTACTATCATTTCACAATGTCTCATTTAAATCATTTATTTATGCTTTTATACATCAGAACCCCAAACAATTATCTTTTATGTCCATTTCCACCAGTGGCCAAAACCATGTGTTCAGCACTACCTTGTTCTGTTTCTCTGGATTTTTGTAGTTTCACCCATAGCTGACAAACATAACACGTTAGCTGACAACACTGGGTTGTGGTGGGCTGTAAACTGTCTGAGAAGACAGAATCCTTGGTGCCATACCGCATGACACGCTAATGACCCGTGCTAGCTCTAAGTGTTTACACCCAGCAATGTAAACTATCTCTGGCTGGGTGTTATGGCTTACAAAGAAACAACAACTCTGGCAGAGGTAGCTAGAATTAATTGTTTACGCATCAGGATGACCAGTCAGTGGATGATAATCTGAGATGGACTGCAGACAATGGGGGGGGGGGGGGGAGAGTTTGTAGTGCTTAGACATCTGGAATGTGGTGTAATGTGTGTGTTGATAATTAGTTGCTGAATAAATGCTGGTGATGTAAACAGTTTAATCAGAAGTGATTAAACTGAGTGTATTTGCAGAGTTCATTTAGTTATATAGAAGCACACATTTCAGAAGAATTAACCGAAAGAAGACAATGTCATAGATAAACTGGTTTGTTAAGTTAACCATGGTTTAAAAATATCAAGTGCTGCGCTGTCATTGAATATTTCTTTCCTTTCCATGGCAGTATCCAACTAGTCATCAAACCTTAATGACATATATATGTGTATTGTGGTAGTCAATATGTTATATTGGAGTGGGGGGTTGGATGGAGGACACTGCTTTTACACGTGTCATGGGGAGACAGTCCTTATAATAGTAAGGAGGGAAAAAGAGGCATATATGAGAAGGCAAGGCCCTCTTGTGTCGAATCCCCGGCTACCAGGCTACCAGTGCATTTGAAGTATATCAATCAATCGATTTTTGTTTAAACACAGTTACCCTTAGTAGTATTACTAGCATAATTAAAATATACTCAGCAAAATTAATTAAAGGCCAGTCGACTTTTAATAATTATTTACTAACGTCATATAATTCCAGTAAGTTTTGATCACAAACAATTTATACATATTGTTTTAGTAATATCTGACCCATGTCACACTCAAAAATCTTGGACACTATGAGTTTTGTGCATTTTTGTAAAATCTCCAAAAATGTGCATTCTGCTAGGAATTGTTAAACGTTGATTTGTAAATATATTTGTCATTTTGTTATATCTAAAGTGCTGTTTATATCATTAAGTTGTAGAACATTTTTTAGAACATGTCAAAACGAAGACACTTTACAACGGAAGAAAACGTTTAAGGGAAAATGCCGAATATAACAACTGGCCCTTAATCAATTTTATTTAGTTAAAATAATGTGTATGTAAAGTGATTAAATGTATTAACACATCTTAACTGTTGAGTAACATTTTTAACTCGGTCAGTATGTCATCACTACATATATGGTGCAGTTGTCTTTCATAGTTTGCATTTCATGTAATAATTAGTGTAATACATATATCTGTTATAACTGGTATGATAGTTTACATTTCGTGTACTAATTAGTGTAATAAATATATCTGTTATAACTGGTATGATAATTTACATTTCATTTAATAATGAGTGTAATAAATATATATATGTTATAACTGGTATGATAGCTTACATTTCGTGTAATAATTAGTGTAATAAATGCATCTGTTATAACTGGTAATAATAATAATAATAATAATAATAATAATAATAATAATGTTATTTGTACAAATACACACAGATAGGGCCGGTACAAAACATGAACAAGATACAAATCAATATAAGGAGTTACAAATGATATTGTGTGCAAACACATACACCTTAACACAAGTAGCTATGTTCAAAAGTTGAGTATCAATATTGTTTTGTTAATCTAAAACCTCAAAAAAGCTTGTTCATTCCTTTTGTATTAGGTTATGTTTTCAACATGTTTGACAGGCTAGCCTGTGTATGTATACATTGTATTGTTTTAAATTCAAGTTAATATGTAAGGTTTAGTTTATTGATGTATTTCTTTTTCGAAAATATGTATAAATAAAACAAGCTATATCTGATGCCATTTCATTCGGTGGGTCCATTAAGGTACCAATACAGATTACTCAAGTTTGTATTCTATCCCTTTGACTGTATTTTGTTTATAATATCAAGTCTTAGTGTGTTATAAAATGAACATATCACAAGAAAATGTCTTTCATTTTCTGTTTGGTTTAGGGAACATTTTGTACATTGTCGTTTATCGGGTGGTATGTTAATGTATCTCCCCCTTTCAATTTCAAGATGATGTGTACTTATTCGTAAACTTGTTAGTGCTTTCCTTGTTTTAATTTTTAACATGTAGCAAATATTCCGATAGTTTAATGGCATGTTTTATCTCACCATATGCTTTTAGTTTGTGATATTGTTCTGTACACTGCAGGAATAGAGTTTAACTAATTTCTTTCAAGTGTTTTGATATGCTTGTTATGGTAATCAGTGTAGGGGTGTCACTTGTGAGTGGGATGTTTAATGTTTTACCTAAAATATGTTGTACTGAAAAAGCCCAGGATACTGTGGGATGTTTAATGTTTTACCTAAAATATGTTGTACTGAAAAAGCCCAGGATACTTTGGGATGTATCTGCATAAGCATTTTGTCTTCTTGGAAGGCATAGGAGATCAATTTATTACTGTCTATATTTTGTAATTTCATCCAACATTTTATCATCTTTAGCATTATTTCAATGTTCATTGGATAAATACCTACTTCTGCCAATGTGGCTATGTTACAGGCCATTTTGGGTACCTCCAACATACTTTTGCAGGCTTTAATAGTAACTTTATTACATGGAGAAGTTTCCCAATGTGTGAGAATGACCCCACGCTTCTGATCCATAAGTACAGATTAGTTCAGTATTGCATGATACATTTTTACAAGAGTTTTAACTGGTAACTGGTTGTTTGTACTAAGGCTTTGTTTTAGTTTGTACCATGACCGCATGACTTTACCTTTTAGGTTTAAAATAGCAGTTTTGAAATTACCCAGGTTTGTAATCGTCACACCAAGATAATATATGCATTTGTTATGTCGATATTGCTGTGTCCCAAGTGAAGCTGTATTTTGCTAATGTTGATTTATAACTACTGCCAAAAGCCATAATTTTAGTTTTTGTTGGATTTACTTTCAATTTTCAGTTTTCATAAAAGATATTTTTGTAGGCCTTTTTGTGATGTTGACAAAATTGTAAGGTCATCCGTGAATAATAAATTTGATATGTAATGTTCATTTAATATTGGAGGTTTAGATTCATCATCCTTCAGATAATGTAAATCATTAATAAATATATTGAAGAGGGTTGGATTACATACACACCCTTGTTTTACTCCTATTTCCGAAATAATGGGGTTTGATATTCCCATTTGAGTTTTCACTTGATATGATGTTTCTTGATACATATTTTTAATTAATATGTATAATGCCCCATTTGTGTCGTGTTTGAGACGTTTGTAAAACAGACCATCTCTCCACACAGTGTCAAATGCCTTACTAAAGTCTACAAAACATACAAATAGTTTTCTACTGAGAGACTTGTCTGTTTGTTAATGAGTGTATTTAATAGGTAGATATTATCAACTTTCCTGATTCCAAATTGAAAAGTTGTTGGTTGCATTACACTCGATTAGAACGCTAGGACAATCGGGACAACCTAAACACCATAATAGGAGATACACACAAAACAACATGCACTGCATCAGTACGAAGGATGCATTGCCTAACCATAACAATGCGCCCGCACCTAGTTAATGGCCCAGCACGTACTCTAACAAGGAGCTGAACGAAATAATATCAGCTCCGAGTACAAAACTGCACTGCACTGCACCCAGGGAATGGCTGAACAAAAGTATGTCAGCCTACCCTACCCAATTCCCAAACTGCTGCTGGTGTGTACTTGGTAAAACTTGGAGATGGAGGAATAACAATGGTTGCAAGACCAACACAATGATCTGGATCCGTCTGCCTTGCCAGTGTTACCACAATTGCACGAGTCTCCCCTGGGTTGTCATGCCACGACCAGAAGCGGTCAGGCCCTTTTAAGGGCCCTATGGGCAACCTAGGGAGACACCACAGCAACACCTAGGTCTAATTAACGAGCTACTCTCGATATACTAAGTCAAAACCTATACTAGCTCGAATGCTTTTTTTTTACAATTTAGATTGACCGTTCAAAACTCGCGCCAAAATTTCCTCAAATCAAACTGCGCACTTTTTTCTCTTTGGCTTATTAATGCTCCATTCAAAATTCCATAGCACCACCACCCACTCCCACCTACTACCGATTTCGGTCGGACTTCTGTCTTGGACGGAAGAGCTTGCTTCGCAAGCACTTGCACCCACGACAGGCGTGTGCTACAATAGCTTGCTCTGAATGTGCACGTTAAACCCTATGACCTGACCTGACCTAATCGGAAAGAGTAGTCCATGCAGTGGCGAAAGCGGGTTTCCTCTCTCAATAACTGTGTGGTCCTTAACCATATGTCTGACGCCATATATCCGTAAATAAAATGTGATGTGTGCGTGCACATACCGCGGCTGTTGATGTTCCAGTCGCGGTGCACTGGCTGGAGCGAGGAACAGCATAATGGGCCCACTGACGGGAATCGATCACAAAGCGACCGCGCATCAAGCGAGCGCTTTACCACTGTGCTACGCCTCGCCCCTAGGATATGCGGAGATGAATAATCAAAACAATAAAATCTATTTTAATTATCAAGAAAGGATGTATTAGTGAAAACTACGCCGTAGTGTTTAAAGGGACATTCCTGAGTTTGATGCATTGTAAGATGTTTCTGACAAATACAATATTTCTACGATTAAACTTACATATTAAATATATTTTATTGTTTAGAATACCACTGTCTGTATATTCAATATGTTTCTGGCCGTCTTAATATTTTTAAGAAGCCCAAACTGGATTTTGTTTTCAAATAATTTCGTACGTACGAAAAAATAGATTTTAGGAAATAAAATGAAAGTTAACGTAGTAAAAAATATTAGAACAATCAGAAACACGTTTAATATACAGCCACAAATATTTTATACAGAAAGATATATTTGATATGTAATTACAATCGTTAAAACGTGTCTGTTAGTCTTAACAATTGCAGCAAACTCAGGAATGTCCCTTTAAAAACTGTACATTGTAGAATCTAGAAAATCCAATGGAGGAACAAGGGTGGTGGTGGTGGTGGTGGTGGGGGGGGGGGGGGGGCAATGACAAATTACAAACGGTCCAGATGGGATTCCTCGGATTCTCCAGTCACCTAAATTAAATATTATTTTCTTTATTTACGATTCCCCTACAAACTTACCCAAAAGTACCCTTGACATTCTGCCTCATGTCACTGCTCCCGACCCCTCCCAAATGGAGTTTCTAGATCCGCCACTCAATTCAGAGTACTCGGACTGCTTTTATACTTGCCTGTCACCTCATGTCTTGTTTAATAGATACATACGCAGTATTGTCTCCAGCCAGTATATAATCCTAGCTACGCCATTGCTGGTGTCCGAGTGTCTATAATTATTATTATATTATATTGTATTCACCGTGTATCACTGCACATGAGACAATGCTCCGAGGCGAGAGAAAGTGAAAATACCAACGCATCCAGTTAAATGATTTGCGGTTTTCTTTGATTTCGCGCCAATTTATAGTGTGTTTTATTATGCTTTATTGTTTATTAGTATGCGGTTACTTGCTAGATAAACTGCAAATAAAATTGTATCGTCAAAGAGCCATGTGAAACGATAGATCTTCAAATAAAACAAAATCTATCACCGTTGCTCGTCGTCATTTTCACAATACCTGACCAAAATATCCATTTACTAAATATTTAGTTTGACATGACGTCAACCATTGTATGTTAATGACCTTTAAACTATATTAAATTACACTGTGTAAGTTATACTATACAAAACTGTGTAGTTTTATAAATATTTGAGACCTTAAACTACTGTGTACTGCGTACCGCAATTATATTGTCTAGTAGTGTATTGTTATTTGAAACGAGGGTGTACTGCGTAAAAACAGCAAAGTTTGGCGGGGTTTTTAAAATGTAAATCTCTTGAATAATCCTTTATTTATATATAGTGAAGTGTATATGCATTTGTTTTATATACTGCATTACATTATATGTGAGAGAGAGAGAGAGAGTGAGAGAGAGAGAGAGAGAGAGAGAGAGAGAGAGAGAGAGAGAGATAGAGATAGAGAGAGCGAGAGAGACACCCCAGCACGAAAAATACATCAGCTATTGGGTGTCAAACTATGGTAATGGAGGTAAACATTAAATCACATAAATATAGAAATTCAAGATTTAGACAAAACACAATGTAAAGGACTGTGCAAAAAATACAAATACAAATATCACAGCATTTTACGGACACTGAATTTTACTCAAAATTTCAATTTGTGCTGTATTGTCCATTCTCAAAGAGAATGTTACACCCCTGCACTACGGTGA
>JAECMU010012321.1:2704-20804 GCA_016106625.1 Dracogyra subfuscus
AAAAAAAACCAGATAAAAAAAAGAAAAGAAAAAAATAACTATATTAGTTCATTTTAGTATCTTTCATTTTATGCTACAAGCAATTGGTGTGTGTGTGTGTGTGTGTGTGTGTGTATGTGTGTGTACAATCTCCAGTGGATTTTTGTATTTATTTTCATAGTAGGAATATTTTGTCCTCGAATATGTAAGCTATTGTTTTTAATAGTGCTGTCAGAAGATGTCATTACACTCTGACTTATACTCATTTTAACACATTTTAAGGTGGGATTAGGTCCCCCCCCCCCTCGCATTCTATATAAATATTTGTACATTTAACATTATTTTAATTAAAAAAAGTATGTAATAAGTTAGTTCTAAATAGTTTTATTCAACATTCCATATCTTGTGATACCATGGCTGTGACACGTTATCAGTGCAAATAGACAGTTTTATTTTGTGATTTTTCAGAGATACCATGGCTGTATCACGTTATCAATGCAAATAAACAGTTTTATTTTGTAATTTTTCAGAGATACCATGCCTGTAACACGTTATTAACACAAATATATACATGTAGTTTTATTTTGTGATTTTTCAGAGATGGTTTTGTTATTTCGACGCCAATGGTTTTAAATCCTTTGGAATGTTTACACAAGTCCGGTAACTCTGGCCACTTTACTGGCATCGATATCCTAGATGTGTTAGGTAGGTTTTGGCTCTTCTGTTTCACACTTACTTTATTCAGTGTCTAATTATTGGTGTGAGCGGGCAACATAGCCCAGTGGTACAGTGCCGACCTGATGCGCGGTCGGTCTAGGATCGATCCCCGTCAGCTAACCACTGGTTTTTTTCCGACGCCAATATAACCGTAATTATGATGTGTTGAGTGCGTCGTTAAACAAACAATTAAAAAAAACAAAAAAACATTATTGGTGATGATTAGGTTTATAATGGACATGTGTAATATATTGAATTACAACAGTGCTTTTTAAGCTTACAATAATTGCATCATGATTTGAATGACTGGTTTTTAATAGGCAACTTTTTAATTACATCGTTGGTTTTTAAGATAACAGTACATTTATTGCATCATGATTTCAATGACTGGTTTATAATTGGCAGATTTTTAATTAGAACATTGTTTTTTAAGATAACGGCACAATTATTGCATTATGATTTCAGGAGTGGCTTCTTTTATCTTTATTTATTTAAACGAAGTAGGATACAAACAGCCAGTAACATTATCAGTTATTAGTATTACTACTAATGTTATTAAAATTAACGTATTTGTAGACGATGAGACACAAGATGTCACGTCTGTAGAGAGCCACATCAGGCGATATAGTGAACTCGAACTCACCGATACGACAGTCGTCGACTATTTGTTGGATATCGGCGATGACACCATTTTGAACTCATTTGGGAAATTTGTTGAGCCCCAGGTTTGTATTCGGTAGACCCTTATATAAGTTTAACGAAATTAAAAGTTCAGCAGACCCGTATATAATTTTGAACTAACGAGTGGCGAAATTACAAGTTCAGCAGACCCGTATACATGGGCGTCCGCAGGGAGGTGCAAGGGGAAATATATATTTTTTTGAAAACATTACATGGAAAATACAAAATGTATAAAATAACATAAACATTTCTCAACAGTTCATTCAGTTAGAGCATTTTGTTCTGTTATTTACAGTAATCTTAGCAAAAAGATGTCTTCACACACTTCACACGTCGAATTCAGGATAACATTGCCCTCCCCCTGCATTTGTTTCTGCGGACGCCCATGCCCGTATATAATATGGAACTATAACGTGTGGCGAAATTAAACGTTCAGCCGACCCGAATATAATATTGCGCTAACGTGTGGCGAAATTAAAAGGTCATGTCTATACAAAACTACTACTATTAATACATTTTGGTTACTAAACGAGCGAGTGCGGGGTTGGACTAAGGAGGGGGGTGCAACTTGAAAGTATGAACTAGTGGTTAACGTTTAGCCAGTTAGAACAATGTACGGATTCTAGCAGTCATTCCTCGCAGCCAATTACGTTAGCAGCAGACACGCATGGCGACGTTCTAAACCCCGGACTCGTACGCCTTTAATGCGTGTTGTGGTGTAATTTATACGAAACTAGTTGAACATCCTATATTTCCGTAGTACAGAAGGATTTTTAAAGTGATACCCCAGATATTATAAAAGTGCTTAATATAATAGTTAAGTTGTATTTATACGGATATTAGTAACAATAAGACTTTGAAAATGAGTCTTGGTTGTCATTTTGTTTTTGTGTTGTTTTTATATGAAGATACTCTTTAAAACTCTAAACATTTTCAGTTGTACTGAATAATAAAATTTAGCATAACAGTGTGTTTAAAAGTGTGAAATACAGGTAGCAATCGAAAGGTGTACGAGTCCAATGTTTACAACATCGACATGAGTGCTGCTATCGTAATTGTCTGCTAGGAATTGACTGCTCGGTTTTTGTAATGCAACAATAGCCGAACTGTACTATTTTTAGCCCATTGGGGGCCCGCCAAAAGTGTCCCTATTTTCAAAATTCTGGGTTTATTTTTAACTTTGAAAAGCCAGTGTAGTGAAACCAATTCAGACTGCGGCGTCTTATATGCACCAAACGTATTCGGATTTTCTGTTCTATATGCTTAAATAATAAAAATATTCCAAACAGTGCCGCTTTAAAGCACACAGCAAAATAAAACAGAACACAAAAACATCCCTCCCCACACAAAAAAACAAAAACAAAATTAAATAACAGACTGCCCCTCCCAACAACCTCGCATTTTCCACAAGCAAAATGGAAGAGGGGGTTTACCGCAATTACACCTCAAGAATCGGCACATAGATGCTACCCATTTTAATTTGATTACCTTATCTACTTAAAGTTCATGGAGACACTTATAGAAAATGGCTATATAATTACAACAGATCAACAAGGTCAGAATTACGACTCATGGTGTCGATAATAAATAAAATGAGCACCTCGATTATTAACTGCTTGGTTAACTTATATGTTTCAAGTTTTATTTTTCATCTGGAGACAATCGAGAACCTCGTATGATTATATTGTTATGTGGACGAGCTGGGAATTGGGTGAAATTTTATTATCGACCATCAATTTGCACCAATTGATTTATGATCGATTAATAATTCATTAAATATGCTTTGCACACAGGAAGAACTTAAATTTGTTGTTTTAATTGACTGGTCAAGTGGTTCAGAGGCGGATTATGGGGTGGTGGGTGGGTGGGTTACATATTTTTTTGGAAATCCCCTTACCTAAAGCATATCCGCCTCTGTGGTTTAAACAAGCAATGCTGGTAAATCATGTCAGTCGAAAACAAATGTGTAATGGGTTGCTGTAATTTAATTCTTACGTTATTCTTTGTTTCAGTAGATCACTTTTTGAATGCATACCATTTTTTTTTTAAAGCACAAGCAATATGTTAAATAACCTAAGATTGGAAACCCCCAACATTTTACCATTACCACAATTGTGTTTACCTGCCCTTCCTATTGTGCCCCCAACGATCTTGTATTAAAATAGAAACATTTTCAAGTAGGTTTTTAAAATTCATTCCTTATTTTACGTCAACACCCCCTGTATAATAAATATACGGTCATTAAATAATCAGGATGTTACTATACAGCTGTGATTTATGCATCACAAAAAGTAGTAAATTTTCATAAATAAAACACTTGATGTGTCATCTGATCGGTTCAGGGTATTAAGTGCTTCGAATGAGGTGTAACGTGGTGCACCTGGATACATTGTATTTTGAAAAGACAATAGAGATCATTCGATCCACATATTTTGTGAAGGTGTACAATCTAACTAGTATAGACAGGCCACGCACAATACCTATTAACTTTGAGTTTATGTTCATGAGACTGTTACATGCATATAAAGGGGTATGTGAAGCAGGCACGGCTGAGCAGGGGGCTGCGGGGGGGACTCTAGCCCTTCCAATAATTTTGAATCAAAAGTATTATTGGTAGTAAATCTTAAACCAGACATGCATTTTACTTGTAGAATGCAGGAAATTGCAATTCAGGACATCTGGTTTTCAAAATGTTACAGGGGACCACACCCAAACGCTTCCTAAAAGTTTGCACCCTTGATCTCAGTCATCCCCCGGTGTCTACTTGTTTCCGCCGTGCCTGCAAAGGTGACACATTTGAGCGGTGTTTTGTTTTAGACAGGTATATAGTCTGGAGTAGCTAGTATGGTTACAGAACACCCATATGCATATTACATAACTGATGGAAACTAGTAAGATAATGGCAAACCACGTTGGCAATAATTTCCTTTGTCACTATAGCACCACAATAATATAATAACCTATTATGCAATTATGACACCTACAAAGCAACTTGTTAGGGTTGCAACAGTTTTATCATTAAATTGTGTTTCAAACGTGTAAGCTTGAAGAAAAATAGAAGAAAAAATAAACAGAGGTCAGGAGACCCATTAGGCATAAAGTAATAATTATGGTGTCTCACATCTCCCACATATAATAATTTCTAGAGCAGCCCTTAATGAATAACTACTCTGTCCCTCATTATTTCAGATAGCGTACCCATTACATAATAATGGAGTATCAATACACAATCTCTCTCTAAATGCGTTCTATGCTTAACAGCAATAATTAGCCTAGGTTCCATAGTGGTTAAGTCATCGACTTTAAGGTTAATAGATGCTGGGTTCGCATCCCAATACTACCCCCTCTCATTTCCGAGCGAATCATAACGTCTCAACTGGGAGGTGGGAGGCCACTACACTATTTTCTGACAACTGATCACTAATCCTTGTTGTAGACAAACTTAGGTGTGCCCAGGACAATGTGCTTGAATCTTATTTGGATATATGCATAAAAGTTAATGATTAAACGGCCTTTGACTTCGTTTGTATCACTGCAACATAATATACATACTGGAAACAAAATTTGGTGTTACAATTATATTAAAAACAAAACATCTTTAATATCGGTAACCGTTCTGAGCATAACAGACTGCAATTATTTTAGGCTTTGGTGGACGATAAACCTCCTGTGAGGCGAATAATTTCTAGACGAGTGTTTCGACACTGCAAGCCCCTGTCAGAGCAGGAAAAACTATCGCTTAGAGAAATCAAGAAAAAGAAAGCGAAAGAAAGAGCACGGGAAAGAAAAAACATTTTCAAAAAACCAGAGAAAGGCATTGTCAGAAAGGTTTGCATATGTATTTTGTTTTTCTATACGATACGAGTAACATAACCCCAGTCTTTACACTGGTGACATAAAAATAATATTTTTTGAACAACATACTAGTACTTCAAGCATAGGCATACGGGCTCCAATTTCTTAAGCGAAAATGTCCGAATCTGGATAACAACATTTATACATATTATCATTACTACTAAACAGCTATACAGGGTTGCAAACAAATCACTGTACAATTTCACATGGATTACAACTAATTTTGAGGGTAAAATTATAGAAATACATGGTGAAAAAGGTCTCAGGTTAGCACATTTTACCCGAATATCTATAATTTGTGTCCGAATTTGAGGTATTGCTCCTGCCTGTCCCCATATCTCGTACGCTTATGAGTACTTGTCATAGCCAACAACTATGATATCATAAGTCTGTGACGTCACTTCATTGATATAGCAGTGAGGGGACATTTATATATCCTTTCCTACAAACGGAAAACGCTTACGACGCATATGGCCTTTTAATCTATCAGTCGTGATGTTAAACGATACAAACATCGTGTCATATACATGGTGTGTTTCATTTGTTACACCAGGAATATGACACCAAGGTAATTTAGTTCAGCCATGTCTATAAGCAGGGCTCGAAGTACTGCCGCCCCGACCGGTTTAATACCATGGCCCGCGATATTGGTTTGCCCGTCTTCTTGTCGGACCGGCAATTATTTTACATTTATATTCACACATTAGTTTGAATCAGTCATGTTTGGTCCGACAGGCATCGATTTTGGGCAGCAGAAATTGTAGCTTACCGGACCGAATATCTGACAGGAATGTCAGCCAATTTCGACCCCTGCTATAACCTATCCCAAATATATTGTATAATAAATCAGAACAAGTGACTTCACTCGCTTTACTACGTCCATAACCCGTCATCGTAACACGTCGGAATCTGTTCAATACACAGACGAGATAACAAAAAACTAATATTAAATCCTGAGGTTTTATTGACTCTTGAAAATTATAGCAAATATCCTGTCAACCGAGGGCCCTTTTATAGTACTTCTGGGTTGTCTTGTTTTCAGAGTAAAAGAAGTAAAAAGCCAGTGAAGTACATCTGAAGAGTGGCTATACGAGAACAAGTCGAAAGGAGAACGTTCGAAAAACTCAAAACACTGGCTAACAGAGAATGGATACTTTTAGCAACCTGATTATTAAACATGTTAAGAAATGCTTAATATTTAGTACCACTGGATGCAGACAGACAGGCAGACAGGCAGACAGGCAGACATGACTATGTCTTGTGTTATAACGTGTAACGTGTAGACCACGCTACTAGAGACTTGGGGGTGAACAAGGACGATAATGGAAACACAAACTTGATAGAATTTCAAGGTGTAGTCAGTGGCGCCCATTATTGTATGCGGATCATTTAGCTTCAATCTAAAACTTATTGGTGTTGATTACATATGAGTACATATATTTAACTTACCAAAATAAACTTTATTTCGTGAATACTATGTAGTTTTTATTACTCTTGAGTTGTTTTGCGGCGTTAACTTAAATAACATATTCGCAATAATAATATTTCAATTATTATTAATGCTACATGCTACAATTGCCTCGATACAAGACTCCAGCATAGTAACATTTCCTATATGATGATGATGATGATGATGATGATGATGATGATGATGTTTCTTATTTTCAGCAAAGGACGGAGGTTAATGGATTAATATTAATGAGGAAATGCGTTACCATTGGTATCTTTTTGGTTTTCAGACATTACTATTTTTGGCATTTTACTAAATATTATTTCATGGTCGTGCACATTAATGAAGTTCCACATCCCGAGACCACCAGTTAATAGCAGAGAACCTTTCTACTATATGCATCCCATGCATTGGTCTTTAATATACCAGTTGTGGAACACTGTTTTGTATATGTTGCCTTAAGTTCAAAACCTAATTTGACCAAAACGAACGGTCCAAATACTCAGTTTCATATCGTCAGTAAACGTTTAAACTTTAAATATGATTTGAACACATATACTATGGACAGTTCCGTTACAGAGTTTGTAAAAAATGCAATGAAATAAACCATCCGTGCTCATATTTTCAAACAACAGCGCTACCTTCACAATAAGTATTAAGTTAATGAACGTACATTCATGTTCACCCGACCTTGATCCGATACAATGCATTTAGGGCATGTAATAATAAATGGCTACCTGTGAGCTCCAAATGCAGAAAGGAATTGCACTTTCGAAGGCGATAGCTGACACATTACTGTATTTCAAGTATACATCTTGCTAAAACTCGTTTCTGATTTGATTCCTTACAGCTAATTGTAAATAAATTATAGTGTCCTGCGCACCAGTAATTATTGGCATAGACACATTTTTATTTTGTTATATTTACATACATGCTTGTCAAAATATTTTGATTTGCATGTAAAGTAGACTAGATAATTATAAGACGTTTCTGTGCTAATGGACTAATATGCTTTGACTTACACCGTTACTACTTAATGCGCACTTGAAAATGGTACTTCTTTGTATCTAAAACCATTATTTGAGTACATTGACATCGTAAAGAAATAGTGTTCACTATACCGAACCGGTACATTCTCATAAAACAGTGATATCCTGCTCCCTCAACCACGTACACCCACCTCCGATTCACTTCAGTAGTTCTGTAAGGCCAGGAGATTGCTATCATAATGTTTTTTTTGCATTTTCGTGCTACGCTTATTGTTTTCTCACTGGAGATCGATATACATTAAAGGCAATTTTCAATAAGCGACCCTAACATCTCTTGGACGTTCTAAGTGTTTGAAAACAATACCTACATGAAAAATCCATATAGCCGCACACACGGTTATCAATCAAAGATCCGCTAATCTGTAAAAGCGACAAAGTTTTCGCATTTAAAATGTTAGTCAGCCCAGAAACGAAAATTTTAGGTACGTGAAGCGTAATAGTTTTATTTTGTTTTGCAGCTGCACTTCTTTTTCTTTTTACTAAACTTAACAGAAATAGGTTTGATTTATTGCCTACTGCAAACGTATACTGTATGTAACAGTTCATTTGGCAAAAATCCAAACAACAACCTAATCATTCTTGTTTACGACCCTTGAAACGCCTACCGAAACCGTGACCACCCCTCCTGTATTCAGGATACAAGATAGTCGCAACTAAAGTCACAAATACATATATATATATATATATACATGTATATATATATATATATATTGCTTAAACCATATGATAAAATTACTANNACATATATATATATATATATATATATATATATATATTGCTTAAACCATATGATAAAATTACTAACGTTAATTTCTCTAAAGTACGCAATATAATTTAGTTTTCATTCGGTGGAAAATTTAATACCAAGAGTCCTGTAAGTCACAATAATGCATATATCATTTAAATATTTAAGTGTAAATTTAATTATAACCACAATTCTTTGCTAAGGTTGAGAATATGTACGAAATACTGTAAAACAATAATTGAGCGTTGTGAAACGCTACATAAATCATGATGCAACGCCCGCCTACGCTTTGGGACACTTTGTTATGCTAACAATTATATATGTAGCCACACAAAATATAATTTATGAATAACCCCAAAGAAAACCTTCACTGAATGATTCCCATAAAAAAGGAATTGAAAAATGTATGTTGACGTGAAATGTAGCGGGGTTATTTCTAGATGTACAATGAGGGCGGGATCTAGCTCAGTCGATAGAACGCTTGAAAAAGAAAAAAGAAAAAAAGAAAGAAAAGGGATTACTATTTTGGAGAGAAGAGGGCAAGCCCAGTTACCTAACGTCGATCGCGAGAGTAGCTCGTAGTCGCAATCAAAGTTCAGTATTTTATGAACACTTTGTAGTGCAACAACCCATACCCTGAGGGTTGTATAGTGTTTCACAATATACAATGTGACGCAACAAGGCATGATCACAACGCATGATCAGTAATGTAATCTCCCATTTTCTTTGATTAATTGTAATGGCGCGTCGTTTTAGTACTCACTATCTATGTGTATATGTTAATTGAAAGATTGCATATAGCAGCCGTATTCAAATAATATATTAAATACAATGTGCTATTTGTAATTTGGTATGATGTCATTCAGCCTATAGAATAATGTTTAGTGTAATGGAACGCCACGAATTAAATCACCTAAGTGTATATCATAGTGTAGTGCAGCAATATGCAATCTCAACTGTGTGTAGTGTGTTAATTAAATATGTGTTGTAAACATACATGGTAAATATGTATTGTAAACCGCCACAGCGGTATATAAAACAATATTTGATAATTAATTTGTCAAGTAATACGAGAGTGAGAATAACAGGTGGCGTGTCGAATCGATCCCATAACCTCTCGCACTTCAATAGGATGCTTTCTCAATGATCCAGAATAACAAAAATATACAAATGTATTTCCTTCTGCAATTAATGTAGCGTTGAACATTTTAAGTTGACATTAGCTGACATATAGTCATTTTCATTATTAGTTTGTAAAACCTGGTATGTTTGTGATATATGTTTTCGGCATAGACGAAACACGCAGGACGATTCAGAACACTGACTTATAAAGTATAGTTGACCCACTGAATAATGATTGCTCTTAGGTTATTTAAACTATACAATATCAATGGGACTTCTCAAAGAAACTCGAATCCACTTAAAAGGGTTTATTTATAAGCGCGATGCACCACCCAGATAATAACGCTTCCTAAATGTCCAGACTGACACGCTCGGGACAATTCTTAGTTATGATATTCAAACTGCACGTACACCATAGTAAACAGTGCTGTTGAAAAACATGTGGCTGCGAGAAGGTTGTACCGGGTAAATATGCGGAGTCTGAGAGGTGTACGGTTGACAAGTCAACAGATATAGTAGTCGGGCGTACACGGACACAGCTGGCAGACACGAAACCGCAGACCGATCTAAAACCTGTATACATGTGTGCTTCATGCTAGAGTTGTTACGTACAATATTGCTAAAGGTTGTTAACAGGTCTAAAATCTGTCAATCAGGATAAAGAAAAAAAAAGGAAGGAGGAAAAGAAAAAAATGGAAAAAGCAAAAGCAAAAAGTGAAAACAAAAAAGGATAAAGAAGGAAAGACAATGCAGTAGTTATGAATGCAGTGGAGCGCAGATCCCTATAGAAACGAATCAACACGGACATGACTTGCCGTGTGTGTTAAGTTGCTATCATTTAATAACGAATTGATCGTTCAGCTCAGCGGATTCATCTGGTAATTATAGGCGAGGTATTACACGATGGAGATTACCATACCTATGATCGTGTTTTCTGTTAGCATTCGATACTCGCTTATGTATGACAAAATGTCGAGTGGTTAATGGAAACAACGTGTTATCTTATTTACAGAATCGAATGGTTTTCATAGACGTTGGAGCCAGCTTCGTGAAGGTGGCAGTATTTTGTGTACAAAATGTACGAGCTGGTGTACAACTGAAGCATGTGTAACACAAGCATTCAGAACTCCAAGGCGATTACGTAAACCAACGAATCGATACCCAGTCAAGCTCGACTCCAGATTAACTGGTTATCCGCCAATCACTGCGGAAGAAATAGCTTTAACATTACTGTGTCACTTTACTGTTGTGTTTTTAGAATAGCAACATTTAGAAGTTGGTATAACTTGGCTCTGTTATGTGTACAACTGGACGTTGCGTCGTTTAATTAAAGAAGAAAATGGGATACATCTTTCACTTGTCAAAGAGTACATAATAATTTTAGTTATAAATGTTGCTGTTAAATATATTCACGTGTAACGTTTTGTTTTAACTATTAACGTGGAATATATAACACAATGTTTTCTTTGACAATTCATACGTATTTGATAGTTGCTCGTTTGATTTGAAGCAACCGAGTTTGAACGATGAACATCAATTCAACACCTGCCCCTCCACCCAACAACGCCATTGTTCCCGACATCTACAACCGCCTGGATGCAGACGCAATAGAAAGGACAAGAGTTGCCAACACTCAATTGGATGTACGGTTCCGAATTCAAGAGCGGGTTCTCAACAAATACAAACAAGCTGCTGAGCGCGTGTATCGGAATGAGGCTACCAAAGTGCGAGAAGAACTCGGCAGAATCACATCTAGTCTTCCAGCAGTCAGACACATGAGGAATCTAACAATGGACAGCATTAGGCAAAAGAGCAAAAGTACCACACCGCGAAGAACGAATTCCCTCTATGAGGAAAAACTGGACATGCCGTTTTGTGAACGACATTTTATTCACCATCTTCCCACGAAGAAAAAGTATTACAAGAAGATGCGATCTGCTTCTTTCATTCCGGTGCCGATCAAATCAGCAATTCAAGAGGAAAACACCATTCCCGAAATCGGTGAAGTCACAATTTCCGCGGAGGTTAAAAATCCTGGAACATACATTAACACATCAGTGCGCCAGGAAGCATCCGAGGATAAGTTTAACAAATTTATTGACGCTAACAGACCAATATCCAGGTAATACCTATGTGTTTTGTAAGACACCAGCTATATATAAATTTTGTTGTTGTTAAATTGCAAAATATCTTTTAAACCGTCACAAAAAGAAGCACAGCCACTGACTTTGACCTTTGTGTTGGACTACTTTAAAAGAATGAAAATACATAATATTGTAAATTCACGAATATTGTGCAGTTAGTCAACTGCAATTAACAGAGAAAACTTTGATATTTATTACGATATTCGAGCATACTGTAACTTGGATATGAGTTCTACTACTTATCAGCTTTATTGTTAATGGATATTAAAGCATCATGACTTGCCTGGTATGTCGGTTTAAGTCAATTTGTAATGGTGCCTGAACGTATCATATATGGTCATGCTAAATATCGTGCTAGTCACGTTACTTTTATTTATACTGTTGTTATTGTTATTATTTGATTAACGTTCGGTGTTAAACAAACTTTAATATACAGCACATGATTTGAACAGCACAAGTTTTTTTTGTTTTTATTGTATTTATGAGATAAATACAAAAACAAATTCAAGATTGTCTGGAAGGATAAACCCAGAGTGAACCCACAAACAACAGATTATAATTATAGCAGAACACTGGTTTCGACAAAATAATAATATATATTTAAAAACTAAAATAAAAAGTGGGCATATAAAGAATAAATGTGTCTTTACCAATATGTGTATTTACCACTAATTTGTACTAAGTATGTTTGTAAAATGATACTGAATGTGCCGTGCATTCATTCCAAACCCTCCCACACATTTTGTTTTCTAAAGACAAATTAAGCTTTATGTATTGCCTGTACGTCAATGAGAAGAAAAGTAAATGTTTTTATTCGGTGATGTTTCATATTCAGATCGTTTTAGCAACAAACAAATCAGTGTACGAATATACAACTACTGGACTGTTACCATACTATTGAAACTTGAACTTATCTAGGTCTCTCCTGGGTCTGTTAATCCGACATCTCAGTTATTAGCACACCCACTAAATATCGGATCAACCAGTTTAATACATTAATACACTGTGGAGTGGATTTTAAAACTGTCGGGTAAACGCCCGTTAAAGAACACCTTAAATCTTATCGAGCAAGATGTTATATGTTGCTCGATTATTGATCACTTGTGTTGAGCATTTATCGTGGACGACGGGTGGGGGAATTCTAACACTGTTGGTTATCAATGCATGACTAGAAGATTGAGAAGACCACTAAACGCGGATCAAGTATGATAGAACACTTGTTTACCGATGAATTTCCAACATAGTAAGAAACCGGCTTCGAGGAAAAAAAACCCTCGGTTACTGAATGTCAATGCGATATGTGGGGTGATCGTAGATTAAAGCTCTTGTGTAATTGTTCTTGTGAATAGCATGGCAACATGTCGCGATCATATAATCCTTTCAGGTCGACAGCACAGCGTGAAGACAGCACACGACGTAACAGCTAAACGCTACTAATGTTTCGGGGGGTGATAATGCAATCGTATTTATTGATTGTCAAATTCCAAGCTTCATTGAACTAAACGCTGGTTAGTGGAAAGGTATCTCTTTTAAATGGTCTGACAGAAATTTGAGAAATAGTTTTCAGTTTGTTACATATAAATACCCTACGATAATAGATATTACCAGGCATTTTTTCTCTGTGAAATAATATTCGTTTACCACTTGCATGACCCTTAACTCTATATATTTAGTCAGGGTATAAACTTGATATATAATGGCAGCTCATTTGATATTCACTGTATCATAATGAATGATAATACAGATATACAGAAATTTCTATATATGAATGCAACGTTTTGTGGCTAGACCTTGCTCCATACGTGTGGGTTAAACTCCGAGGGTATAAATAGCAAACACAAATTCTTCATGAACTGGACAACCATAGGCTGAACCGTGTTATTCACAATCAGTTGTAACTACATGATAAAATCAAGGGTTTCGGTTTTGATTTGCTCCAGGAAAATAATCTTCAGTAATATTAATACACGAAATGACACGCCTTATGTTAAAACGAGTCCGTTTCTGCAGCATATGAAGTTTTCTCACAATTAATCTCACTACAAATGAAAGGAAAGTAATATAACGGCACTGCTTCCGATAAGCATTGTATAAATCACGGACGACATAATGATGTCGTGACAGAAGGAAATTACTTTACCTGACACCCAACAATCAAGTGTTGCCGCGATGCTGTATTGAACACGGCTAATGTGGCATTCCATGCCTACTAAGCAGACATAAGGGTATCGTGTTGTGAATTTTAAAAATCTAAATACCATCATAAAAAACCCCGTTTAGGTTACACTTTTTAATTAATACAACCTCTACCTCTCTCTCTCTCTCTCTCTCTCTCTCTCTCTCTCTCTCTCTCTCTCTCACGCACACACACCCTACACACACATACACCCACACACACCCACACACACCCACACACACACACACACACACACACACACACACATACACATATTCGCTGTTCCAGTTCATACACTGTTCAATATTTTAACATACTATATGTTTAATATAAGGTTTCGGTTATTCATATAATGTAATTATGTTTGCAAATAACGGTATTGAATACTGTTTTGTCAGGTGTAAAGGATTATAGCTGCACTGTGTCGACATTAAGGTTTCCTGTACTTTATTAAGTGTTATCTTTGACAAAGGCCAACGTCAGTCATAAACTGTTTATTGAATATTTTGTCACACAGTCCGGAATACCAAAAAGATCATTTTGTATAATAACAATCCATCTAAACCTTGCCATTATAATACACGCATTCTGGATATAAAGGCATTGCTTTTTGCCTGTATATTGAGTACCTGTGCACAAACAGCAGATGATATCAACACCCCAGCACGATCAAACGAACGCGAGGAAAATAAAGAATGGTGTTTCACTATTATTCAATATATGGTCGTGTTTGCTGACAGTCCTTTGATGTCAGTGGGAGACAAAGATGACTCGTAATTGGAAATGAATGAACTGTCGCCGTCTTTCACGAGATATTTATTTGAACAGAACAGAGCAGAACTTTATTTACTCTAAGGCCATTAACCACGGCATATGAGGTACATAATACAGTTATACATATATTTTGACAAGATGGCAAACATATAAGTATTTCACATAAATAAATAAATAAATAAACAAATATATATATTTACACATACAAGGCGTCAAATTCTGGGTAGTTAAAATGCAGTTGTAAAATACAAATGAATAATAAAAATAGTAGGTTTGATGACTAATGATATAAAATACTGTATGTGTCTCTAGAATGTTACTCTAATCTAAATTTGAAGGACTATTCATGTGTAATACCGTACAAGAAAAACATAAACAGTGGCTACTACTACTGCTACTGCTACTGCTACTATTACTACTGCTACTGCTATTGCTACTGCTACTGCTCGTACTACTACTACTACTACTGCCGCTGCTGCTACTGCTACTACTATTGTTACTACTACTACTACTACTACTACTACTACTACTACTACTACTAACATTTTTATCAGGAAATCAAGTCCCAGTAAACATTAACTGTCTGACTTTTTATTTAAAATAACCCAAACCTACCCCCTAAAAAACCCACAACCCCTCCCCCCCCACAAAAACACACAAAAAAACCCCAGTGATTATGAAGAATATTTAAGTTTTTAACCTTGAATATTGGCAACCAAAATAAAAATGTTTCCTTTTAAAAGTTACTTATCTAACCACATTTTGATCACTCATTCGTATTTGACAATACACAACACGGCTATTCATAAATATAAGCATAATATATCAGTTCAGAGGTCACACATTCGTATTTGACAATACACAACACGGCTATTCATAAATATAAGCCTAATATCTCACTTCAGAGATACTATGAATTAGTAAGTCACTTATTATTGAATAACTGTCGGTCAGACACACGGGCTAATATTCTGTTGCCCGCGAAGCCTTTAGTTCTTGAGTTCAAAGTTTGTAAACACATAAACTGTGTTCAGTAAACAATTAAATGTCGTTTTATGTAAAGGTGAGTGACGTTTATTTTGGAGATATCCAACTTCAAATAGAGGAAAAACAATTGAATAGTATAGGAAACCACTATACACTATTCACTGCTTTAGTTATTCTTAAATATAAACTTTAATTAGATTTTAATGAAAATGTTTGCACTTGAGCACAAAACTGTGGGTCATGGGTTTGTGAGTAAATAAAAGTACGGAAAGTTGGTCGCTCTGCTTGTACTAGTACATTATGACAGGTATGTATAAAGGTGTTCTTTGTAAAATGTATCATCACCATAGTCATCATCATCATCATCATCATAACGACCATCATCACCATCACCTATGCAGTTCAGAACACGGCTATAAATACCGTATATATTTCATCCTATGAAAACGGTAAATTGTAACAACATGCCTCTATAATTATGATCCACGAGGTTCGCAGTTTGTACAAAAACATTGGTTTCTGTACAGTATTAAATGCACATTCACTATTACTAGTACTACTACTGCTGGTGCTGGTGCTACAACAACAGCAACTACTACTATTACTACTACTGCTGGTGCTACTACTAATACTGCTGGAGCTGGTGCTACAACAACAACAACAACAACAACAACAACAACTACTACTACTACTACTACTACTACTACTACTATTACTACTACTACTACTACATCAACTACTACTACTATTACTAGTACTACTACTGCTGGTGCTACTACTACTACTGCTACAACAACAACACCAGCAGCAACAACAACTACTGCTAATACTACTGCTACTGCTGGTGCTACAACAACAACAACAACTACTACTATTACTACTACTACTAATACTACTACTACTACTACTACTACTACTAAAACTACTATTGCTGGTGCTAGTGTTGTTACTGGTGCTATTGCTACTACTGCTGGTGCTGCTGCTACTACTACGACCACCGTAGGAACGATGTGTAGAGTGTGTGTGGTGGTGGTGGTGGAGGAGGAGATACAGTCTCTAGTATCGTTATTAATAAATAATTGGACCAAAAAACCACAAAAAACCCCCACACATAATAATTAAAAAATACACGTATTCAAGTCGGGTGATGGTGATCACAGGCCGACCTGTCCACCCAGCCCCGATTCCTATGGGCTTGCTTACTACTACTAGTTACTACGATGACGATGACGACGACCACAACCACCACCGTATTGTATAGTTATGGCAAATCGTCACATAATTTGGTTATTGCGCCCACGCCACGTCAAAAACACCAACTACCCAACGCACTTGGAAACCGTTCCTCGTAGGCCTACGTTTGCCACTTCTTATTTTGGATGTAAATGGCTATTTACCACACCGCTTTATGTTACCTGTACGACTGTTACTAACGAAAGACGGGTCTGAGGTTTATTAATAATATTATGTCATATACAAACCAATGCACTGTCACGTCTCGTTAACCAACTTACTAAGTAACTGGAATGATCCAAACTACATTGTATTTTAAATGTATTATATCACAGGTGTGTGGATTGTACCGGGAAGCAATAAACGGCATAACTGAAAACATTTTTGATTGTATAGCTAATTACTATTGTTTTTATTTATTCATATTTGTTTTGTACACGATTTTATATCATGAAACCGTATGCATTCTAAAGTATATCAATAATGCCAATTTGGTCCGTATTTGAATCCATTCTATAGAAGGAGGGTCGGATCTTCCTTCCCAGACCCCATAAAAAATTTATAATTCGAAATAATACATTCTGTAAAGTTAAAATTTGTTTTGTTTAACGAAAACACTAGAGCACATTAATATATTAATCAATGGCAATTGGATGTCAAACGTGATTTTGTTTTTCCATTAATAGCAAGGGATCTTTTATATGCACCATCCCACAGACATGATAACACATACTACCACGAATTTTAATATATCTGTCATGGTACTCTGGCTGGAACAAGAAATAGCCCAATGGGGATCGACCCCAAACCTAGCGCGCATCAAGAGAGCGTTTTACCGACCTATGCAACATTCTAGTTTTATTAAAACGAACAAAAAAAAAAGCATAATAAATATGAAAAGCCACATATGACTGAGTCATTGGTAGCTCCATAAATTGCTATTAAAAGCACTGTTGGTACAGAGATTGCTACAAGACTCTCTCTCTCTCTCTCTCTCTCTCTCTCTCTCTCTCTCTCTCTCTCTCTCTCTCTCTCTCTCTCTCTCTCTCTCTCTCTCTCGTTATCTATCTCTGGCTTCCTGTCTGTTTCTCTCCTTCTCTCTGTCTGTATCTCTGTCTTTCTCTCTGTCTGTCTCTCTCTTTGTCTCTCTCTCTCTCTCTCTCTCTCTCTCTCTCTCTCTCTCTCTCT
>JAECMU010012321.1:20836-34026 GCA_016106625.1 Dracogyra subfuscus
CTCTCTCTCTCTCTCTCTCTCTCTCTCTCTCTCTCTCTCTCTCTCTCTCTCTCTCTCTCTCTCTCTCGTTATCTATCTCTGGCTTCCTGTCTGTTTCTCTCCTTCTCTCTGTCTGTATCTCTGTCTTTCTCTCTGTCTGTCTCTCTCTTTGTCTCTCTCTCTCTCTCTCTCTCTCTCTCTCTCTCTCTCTCTCTCTCTCTCTCTCTCTCTCTCTCTCTCTCTCTCTCTCTCTCTCTCTCTCTCTCTCTCTCTCTCTCTCTCTCTCTCTCTCTGCTAATCCAGCTACCAAACCAGCGCCAAACCACTACCCCATCGAGGCAGGTGAAATTCATTATTCTGCAAGATACAAGACTTACAGTAGGGACGAGAGCAATACAAAACAATGAGAGTTCGTTACCATGCTTGTGAAAGTTACTTTTTTTAACACATTCCTATATATTTTGACCCAAGGAACACGAATCCGAAGATGCGACAAAATATTTCCCCCAAATAAGGCCAGTTTCAGTGACCTTGAAAGGTCATGAGAGGTCAAGAAGGGCAAAAACATAAATTGATAACGGAAAGTCATAAAAAGGCAATGTTGGTGTCAAATGAAAAATCTTATCAAACCAAAACTCTTCTATTCCAGGTAGTAAATTGACAGGGTCAACAATTTGACCTCCAGAGGTCAATAAAGAGGTTAATAGGGGTATTTTTGGTAAAATTACAGACTCCAAACTATGATGCTATGATGACCGTGTATGGTGTCAAATGAAAGCTCTCCTCAAACCATAACACTCAAAGCAAAACACTTATTCCAGGATGTATATTGATAGTCTGGTGAAAGGGGTAGGTGGCATTATCGGAATAACAGAAGATCCTACATCATTGGCAAAATGGGTCCTGATCAATCCAACTCTAGCCCGTCTGGTGGATGATTTCCAGGAAAATGACCATGACACAGATGAACTTCGTCCACATCACGAAGAGGGCAAATCCTCCCAGTTACGTTTTTTGAGGCATGTCCAGAATATGTCTTGACTCCATTCTTCAAGTGGGAAATCCATTCCAGGAGGAGGAACAGGAAGTGGTATCACTACATGGGTGTGTGTCCCTGTCAGTATCATCATCCTAAGCTGTGCAACAAATTGACAAGCTTGGACGATCCCAGTATGAAGATTATAAGGAGGCCGTATTCGAAAAACCGAACACGTAACCTTCAGACTCCAATCAAAAAGAACAAACTGATTTTTTTTTAAACTGGTGAAGCAACGCAAAAAACCAACCCAGGAAAAACGATCTCACTTCAAAGATCATACGTTCATATGTTTTGTATCATTTCACACACGTCAAGGAAACCCAATGCCTCTTCTTTGAACATGAGTCTGTAATCCCTCCTCCTGCCATGAAGACGGCAAATGACCAGGCTGCACTGTACCACTGCGTCATCGAAGCAGATTCTGCAGAAGGACCAGACACCTTAGAGCAAACGGCCGAGATCCCTCCAACACGCTACAATGCAGTAATCATCGATGGTGGGGCCCTCATTCATACGATGGTACCAAAACCATCATGCTTGACATTTGACGACTATGTGGCTACTGTCTTCTGTCCTTGCCTCCGCAATGAACTCAAAAGCCTGTGATCATCTTGATGTCATATGGGACAGATACTTTCCCAAAAGTATCAAAGGTAGAACACGTAACAAGAGAGACGATGGAGCCGACGGTTGGAAACGTCAACGCACTGCAGGTAATACAAAGATTCCGCAAGGCAAGAAAACCTGGGAAAAAGGGTTCTGGCAGATTCTTCAAACAAGGAATAACTTTTTGAGTTTCTGTTCAGTGAGGCAATCAAAAACCAATCCTATCCCGACAGCAATGATGTATACTTGACATCTGGTGCCAAGGTTGTACATGTCGGGCCTGGTGATGAAATGATGGAACCTTCGAACCACGAGAAAGCAGACACCAGAATAATGTACACATAATCGACGCACTACCAAACGCCAGTTCCATTCTCATCCGGACTGGCGACACCGGCGTATTCATAATCCTCTTGGGTCAGTTCTCTCATTTCCATTCCATAAATCCAAACCTAAACTTGTGGATTGCATTCGGTGGTGGAAAATATCAGCAAATGCTTCACATCAATAGACTCCATCAGAGCATTGGCCTAGAACGCTGCCTTGCATTGCCAATGTTCCATGCCATGTCAGGTTGTGATACTACAAGTGGACTGAAGAACAAGGGAAAACGTATTTGGTGGAACACCTGGAACAAACACCCTGAGGTTACAGAAACATTTGTGAAGATCTCACAGCCTCCCTTCCAGGTTTTGTCAGGTGATGACTTCGCTTCCGTGGAGGATTTCGTATGTCGACATGTGTCAAAGAACTCAAAACGTCCAGCGGACTCCACCAACACAGCACACACTAATGCTTCACCTTCGACGAGCTGTGTACCAGGCATCAATCTGGTACACAGGTCATCAGCCAGTGATCCCAGAAGAGGACCCATGTTCTTTCGGCTGGCAAGAATCCAACAACAACATAACACCCAGGTGGACCTCGCATGGCACGGCCACTGAAGTGTTCAAACTGACAGTAAAATGTGGTTGCCGTAAACTCTGTACTGCCTCCTGCTCTTGCAAAAAAGAAAATCTTGACTGTACACCATTGTGCAAATGTTCCTGCTTAAAGTGATCTAGAGGCCACATAGTTAACCACAAGACATTTAACCAGCTGCAAGTTGTTTTGAAAAGTGCTTTCATTTGACACCATAAGTGACAATCCTAAAGCCGCTACTTGATGTTCTCGGATTTTTGACCTTGAATGACCTTTCATGACATACAGGGGTCAAACGGTTGACACCACCACTTATACTCCGAAGTGTAAGTGTTTTGTTTTGCTGAGAGCTTTCATTTGATACCATACACGACCATTATAGTATCATCTTTTGGGGTATTGTTTATTGACCCCTAGAGGCCACGTTGTTGACCCTATCAATTTACATCACTGAATGAAAGTTCTTTGGTTTGACGAGAGCTTTCATTTGACACCAATATGACCTTTGCATGACTATCCATTACTGATATAGTATGTTTTTTTTACCCTATTTGTCCTCTATGACCTTCTTCTTCTTCTGCGATCCCGCCCATGCTAAATGGGTAGTCCGGTGTTGTGGACGAAGTCCGCTGTCTGCTTTAGCGACGTCGCCGGTCCCCACAGCTTCTCCCTCAAGTCCACTGCACTGGGCCACGTTTGCTGTCGCAGGGTGTTGTAGGTGGGACAATATTGGAGAATGTGGGCTGGTGTCTGTGAACCAGTGCCACATGGGCACTCGTCGGTGTGAGATATTTTGTGATGTGAGAGGAGCTGACAATGTCCTGTTCTTAATCTAAAGATAGTGACCTGTTGAGCTCTGTTCAGCTGGTAGATACCATTTTCTTCAGGCCCTATCTGTAGACGCTGCTTCCACATGTTCTTAAAGTGGTTTCTCAAAAGGGTCTTGATTTCTCCATATGACATTCGGTGGGCAGTTTTCTCCTGTTTGCTGCCCAGCTTGGAGAGTCTGTCAGCTGTTTCATTGCCCATAACACCACAGTGGGATGGGATCCACTGTAGCACCAGGGTCTTGCAGCCCAGTGTTTTGAGTTCCCTGCTGGTGTCCTTGAGGGTCTGGTCTCTCTGTGTGGACTGAAGACTCAGGAGAAGAGCTCGGCAATCTGTGAGGAAGACTGTGTGAGAAGATTGGTCATCTCTTGCATTCAGGATCTGAACAGCTTGAAGTAGTGCACAGGTTTCAGCTCTGATGTTGGTGGAGAACTGACCTGTGGCAACAGGTTTTATGTCAGAGCTGCCGTCAGGATACCGAATGTAGACTCCACCTCCCCCATTTCGCATAGCATTTTCTGAAGAGCCATCTGTATAGACTCGGGTCCAGATGGTATGTGGATAGTCTCTGTCCAGCATTTCAAGGGTCCGCGATTCCAGTTCTTCAGCTGTATGGTTTTCTTTTGCTCCGACTCCAGGAACGTCATTGATGATAGTTGGAATATCCTCTGACCATTTCTGGTAGTCTTGGAGCATTTCTTGTTGCTGGTTTTTAAGCGGAAGATGTTCAGCATGTATTTTCTGAAGAGCCGTAGCAAGATGATTTGGGCTCTGTCTTTTGATACGGTTCTTCGTCAGAGCTTGAAGCTCGGAGTGCAGTGGGTGAGATGGGAGCCGCTTAATTTTCTCATTTTGTCTTAGCAGCTTCTCATCTCTTCTCTCTTGGAGTGAGAGTAGGCTGGCCATCTTCTCTATTTCAGCTATGGGCGTGTGATGAATCCGAGGCTGGCATGCTGCGCTTTATCAAGATGGTCTGTATTGCTTTTTGCTGCTGTAGACCAGGAGGTGGAGGCGTATTCCATTTGGGGTCGGACAGATCCTGTGTATATTTGGATCAGGATTTTTATGTTGGCACCCCACTTTGTGCCTGCCAGTTTCTTCATCACAGCCATCTTCTTGGTAGCTTTGCTGTGGATCCTCTATGACCTTTCAAGGTCACCAAAACTGACCTTACTCGAGGTCAAATATTTGTGGCACCTTCAGATATTTGTTCCTTGGGTCGAGTCCTATAAGATTCCATTGAAAACGTAACTTTCACAAGCATGGTAACGAACTCTGGTTGTTTTGACCCCACTATTAAGACTTCTGCATACAAAAAAAATATAATTCGAAATAATACAAAGTTCTGTAAAGTTAAAATTTGTTTTGTTTAACGAAAGCACTAGAGCACATTAATATATTAATCAATGGCAATTGGATGTCAAACGTGATAAAAAAATTCATTAATAGCAAGGGATCTTTTATATGCACCATCCCACAGACATGATAACACATACCACGGCTTTTAATACATCTGTCATGGTACACTGGCTGGAACAAGAAATAGCCCAATGGGGATCGACCCCAAACCTAGCGCGCATCAAGACAGCGCTTTACCGACCTATGCAACATTCTAGTTTTATTAAAGCGAACAAGAAAAGCATAATAAATATGAAAAGCCACATATGACTGAGTCATTGGTAGCTCCTTAAATTGCTATTAAAAGCACTGTTTGGTACAAAGATTGCTACAATACTCTCTCTCTCTCTCTCTCTCTCTCTCTCTCTCTCTCTCTCTCTCTCTCTCTCTCTCTCTCTCTCTCTCTCTCGTTATCTATATCTGGCTTCCTGTCTGTCTCACTCTGTCTGTTTGTCTCTCTGTCTGTTTGTCTCTCTGTCTGTCTTTCTATCTCTGTCTGTCTGTCTCTGTATCTCTCTTTGTGTCTGTCTCTGTCTGTATGTATGTCTGTCCGTCTCTCTCTCTCTCTCTCTCTCTCTCTCTCTCTCTCTCTCTCTCTCTCTCTCTCTCTAACACGAATGGCCATTGGATACCACTTATCTTATATGAGCTGTTCTAAAACGTAGGCCTACTAGCATCTAACGAGCGAAAGTTGTAAGTGAAATGTTAGGCACAGATGTAGTATTCTGTTTTTTTACATATCCCCCAAAAGTGTAAGATCAATTTAAATATCTTTTCCAGTTTTATACGGACCTGGCGCTTGCAATTAAATACAATTTTCATTTGATGGTATGGCAATGGCGGCATTTTATCTAAGAACAACCAGTCGTATGCTTTTAAATTATTGGCACACGCATAAGCATACAGGCTCCCACTTGTGTGTGTGTGGGATGGTGGTGGGGGAATGGGAGTGGTGGTGGAGCAGGCTGACCTTTGCCCGAATTAAACGAAAATACCCGAATCTGAATATCATTTATTCAAATCAGCATACCACCAAACAGTTATATAGGATTGCAAACGAATCGCTGTGCAGTTTTACATGGATTTAAACTATTATTGAGGGTAGAATGATGGAAATACAATGTAAGGTTATTATATTTTGCCCGAATATCTATAAGTTTTGCCCGAAAGTGAGGTTTAGCTCCAGCACTTGTGAGTAGTTTCTCCCCTCCCCAGTCTCATACGGTTATGGTCACGCATATACGTATGTGCCCTTGGTATGTGATATATAAAATAACGAATGATGTTCTCACAAATGTGTGTATAAGAATATTCAATAATCAACACGCTTGACCATCTGAAGCAAGACGTTTAAAATGTATAACTATTTCGACTATTACATACAAGGAGAGCAGGCATCAGTATATGTATATCAATATCAATGGCAACCACATTAATATATTTGTAAAGAAGTTGGCCAACTTTTATATCGTGATTATATCATTTTACGAATTAGCCATAATTAATATCGCTTCTAATAACACATTTTTTAAAAGCAAAACATGAAGTAAATACATCGTAGTTTTTTTTTTTTCAAAATGGAAAACGAAGGTATCACAAATCTAGTAAACAAGACAAGAATAGAAAAATGCCTTAACCACGTGATAGCTACGTCAGTGGATTTTGTTTATTTCAACTTGTAAACATGCGGTTGTGAAAATTCTAACTAAAGCTGCAAAACAACCCAGCAGGCCAATAATTAGATCATCATAATAGTTGGCACTTCGGTTCGTCCGCCATGTTTTAAAGAAGTAAACCTTCTGAAAAGACGAATTAAAAAAAAATAAAAAAAATAAAAAAATATTTACCCCAAATAAAAGCTGTGCCATTTTAATTAAATTACAAAACTTATTGCAAATAATATTTCTTTCTCTCAAACCCTTGACAGGCTTAGACTCACACCAGCGATTGCATTCAAGTACTAAATGCTCTTAAAACGACAATTCATTACAAATAATGTAACCATTGTGGCGAACAAATAGATATATAAGTACGTGCTGTATGGTAAAGAAATTTACTTAAGAAATCCGAGACGGCAAGAACCCCGTCACGCGCATATTCTTTTTCCTTTGAATCCCTAAATAGGATGGGCGCCCAGGAGCGATAAACATATGAAAGATTTCATAAAAAACCTATTTTATAATAAAGTTTGTTGAAAATGACATATAGGTATTGTATATTTATTGGTTCTTACAAACATCTCCCTCACGCGGCGATCCTGAAATGATCTTAGTTACAACTTTCTTTCCATCTGAGGAGAAAACGACACTGCGCACCAGGGAACGGAGACAACACGGCACTTAAACACAACAACCAGGAACACACATCACGACCCGCATGGCTTTGCTGCAGTGGTTTGACCAGCGGACTGAAGGACGATAGATACCGGGTTCGTATCTAACTCCTGTCCAGAGCAAGTACACCGCTAGACTCAATGGATAACTGTAGTGTAGGTATCAGTTGCCATGAGGCGGGAGCGAGTTTCTTCTCACAACTCTGGTATCTGAGCAGCGTGCGTGAATATCAAACTACATGATATCTTTGTCATCAGCATCGCCATCATATCACCAGCATCATCATCACCCTAATCATCTCAATCATCATCAACACTATCTCTATCATTGTTTAACAGTAGTAGTCTACACCTACATCTCTCTGTCTCTTTCAGTCTCTCTTTCTTTCTCTCCCTCCCTGACTGTGTGTATTCCTTTGTACCCATCTACCTTCTTTCTCTCAACCCTCTCTTTTTCCGTCTCTCTTTTCCAAGTATACTCGCTTTTCCAAGTTTACTCTCTCTCTCTCTCTCTCTCTCTCTCTCTCTCTCTCTCTCTCTCTCTCTCTCTCTCTCTCTCTCTCTCTCTCTCTCTCTCTCTGTCTCTGTCTGTCTCTCTCTGTCTCTCTCTCTGTCTCTATCTGGCTGCCTGTCTGTCTTTCTCTTTCTCTCTGTCTGTCTCTCTGTCTGTCTCTCTGTCTGTCTCTCTGTCTGTCTCATGAGCAAGCTGCCGAAATATTATGTATTATAGAATGGTGATATAAAGATTAAGACCAGCATAACAAATCCTGTTCCTGAAGTCGTTTAGAAAATCAACACAATGGGCGATGTGAGACAATTTTGCACACAATACAACTTAATAACTGGGATTTATTTACAATTAACTGACTTTAATAACACAAATATGAATTACTTTTAAGACTCGATCATTCGTAAATATTTTTATTGTGTAGTCTATTCCAACACCTATGGTCAACACACTATCGTTATGTTTGTCAAGTGTAGACTGTATGCCATCAAATCAATTTCAACGAACATAAATATAAAATCTACAACCCCATACCCTTACATTAAATGAGGAAAAAAAGAGAGGGCTATATCACTAGTTTCGGATTAACAAGAAGCAACCTAATTCCACACAATTTAAAAAGTCCATTCAAGTTTTAATAGTTTCAAATATACGAATACCCGGATACTAGTTCAAATAAAATCATATGGAATTTTCTTTGTCGTTTGATATAACATTTTAAAAGAGCAAGGCTATCCATATATGTTGCCAAATGACAGGCGTGAGAGTATTTAATACGCAATTTAAAGTTAGGTGCATTTAGAATGTTGACAGGGCGAGATGCTATTTGGTATACTTCTATCTGTAGACAAGTGCTACCGATCTGCTGAGGGTTTCTTTTAGGCTGAAGATCGCATTCAGCATGTTTACAACCTAATAAAGTGTGTGTGTCTAGGTGTTTGTGTGCGTACACGCACGTACTTGTTACACCACATGCATTTTTCTATGGTAGAAGACACCTTGTATCTTTTAAAAAGGATGTCGAGTCAGCAAGATTCACTGTTACATTTCACTGTTACCTCCACCATGAGATAAACACTCTGTTACTCAACACGGTTCGCTAAACACCCAACTCTTTCAATGGGTGGGTCGCATTAAAAAAAAAAATGCATAGATGTGTAAGTGTAATTAACGTGATTACATCGACACAGTTCGAGTAAGGTCGCTGTGGGCAGTACCACTGTCAACGACACAGCCACCTTGTCTAAAGCGTCAAGTATAGATTTGTTTTGTCCTGCCTTACATAATTAATTATGTCAGACTACTTGAACAAATAACAGTTTGTATTTCGTCTCAGGGCCACAATTATCCCTTCCCGCCCACCATCCAACTGACAAGAGACATCAGTCAAACGAACAAGCGGGAAAAACGACACAGATCGTCTGCTCCAAAGACATTGATTTCAGCGCTGGATTATATGTTGTCAGATTTCAGTCTTTTGCTTTGTTGATGATACCTTAACAGTGAAATAAATGTAAAATAAATAAATTAAAATGTGAAACACAAGCATATAATTATAATATACTTTCTCAAAAAGGATCCAGTTTATTCTTATTACTTATACTAAGAAAAGGGACTTAAGCAGTTTGATGCAACTGCACTGTTTTTCAAAAGTAAGCTAATGTAAGTTCAATGACGTGACAGTTACACATTTCATTTTGTATTGCAAATCTCCTGTTACTTATACTGACAAATGAAGCATCAATTATATATAGTGTTTGATTTCACTTTGAAAGCCACAGTTTTTGTTTATTTAAGCACATTTGCAAAATCGGCAAAGTTTTATGCAGCAAAAATATGATACCCTCTTTCACAGCTTCTCTTATAAAATAACCATACGTAAAATTGTGTTTCTAATGTGTAAGACACGACTATGCAGTTGCGTGCACAGGTTGAAAAATTGTTTACTGGATAAATGTGAAACAAGAAAAACTGGCTTCTGTCACATTAGGTTCTTACTTATTAAAGCCCTTAACCATAGGTTTATTTTAGTAATATAAAATAATCCACCGTCATTACAACTTTTTACCGTTAAGTTTCAAATAATTTACCACGATTTTGATATGGAAATTTGGTTTTGTCGTTCATATTTAGTACCCCAGTAATGTAATTCAGGTTGGAACAGGATATAACCCAGCGCGTCCACTGTTTGCCTCTTAGGCTGACACTCTTCCACTGACCTTCATCCCGCGTCACGGATACAAAGTAACAGTGTGTTTGTTTAAAGACACTACTAGAGAAGCTTGATTCAGCATCGGCTTTGAACGTCAAACATTTTGTAGTTCTGGCATATAGTCTTCAGAGGAAACCCACTACATTTTTCCATTAGCAGCAAGGGATTTTTTTATACGCACATATAGGACAACACATACCAGTCATGGGGCACTGGTTGGTCCACCTAGGATATTCAAACCTACGACCCAAGCACCGTAAGCAATCGCTCTACCGAGTAAGCTAGTTCCATCGCTTGCACCACGGATACATTAATAAGAAACCCGCTTTAATAAGACGCTTCCACCACTAGTCGTAAACACTACCAGCCCACCCTGCTGCAGACGTGTAAGTCGAGATGTCAATCCATGAACGCGCTGCACAAATCAGCGTGCGGAGAAAGTTAGTACCGATATACACAAACCACAAAACCACACTCATTGTACAGATGGCGCAGGACACTTATATGGGGCTTAGCACATTTTCTAACAGTCTAGATAAATATTATCACATCTATTAACTTTGTTTTTACAAAGATTATCCACTGTTGTTAGAAATGGGTGGATTTGGGGTTTTAAATAAACACTGCTGGTGTCTGGTAGATGTTTCGTATTGTGCCTTAAACCAGGATTAAAATCTATCTACTATTACAGAGACTTCTTTAGGACAATATACCAATACTGGAAGGGATAAAAAACACAAATGCATTCACTTTCCGATAAATACATCAAAGGTTATACTCCAAACAGTGTTGCCATGAAGTAAAGATTTACAAAATACAATGACAGTCTTCTGTGGAGTGGTTGTTAAGCTATCGACTTTATGGCTAGTAATAGCAGGTAGTTGGCTCGGATAAAAACTACCGGCACCCACACCCATCGAGTTTTTACGGCTTAGTGACGCAACTTCACTGACTTCTTTTACTAGCTACAAACACAAAATCTGGAATACAAATTTTTAAACAGAGAGAGAGAGAGAGAGAGAGAGAGAGAGAGAGAGAGAGAGAGAGAGAGAGAGAGAGAGAGAGAGAGAGGGGGGGACCTAAACCTAATCTGAAAAAGACATCTAGAAAATGGTTGTTACCGCATTACAAACAGACAATCAAAATAGCTGACGTATGTAAAGAATGTTTGAACCCTAATTCGATACAAGAACAAAAGCCAAATTAACTAAGTGAAATGAAAATGCTTTACAATGCAATAACTATTATTAACATACTGGTATCGTAACGTAGACAATAATATACGACTGTTTGGGCATATTTTAGGACACAGATTGAATGTTCAAGGCAGATCAATCTACTACTTTTAACTATTTGGACTAGGGTTTCCTAACTTGTATATATTCAGTTACATAATATAGCGCTCTTCTGAATACCATCCGAAACCCCAGGCAAGTTCATCCCGTCCCTTGTAAAGTTCCATCCCTAGACCCACACATTTATGTTTCCCTGCATGTATATTATACTCTGCCAGGGTGAAGGGTCATCGCTATTCATATTATTCAGAACCCACGTTGTCAGAGAGGGAGGCGACAAAACTAACTCCTGTTTTAGGTTCCTACAGCTACGTTGATTCAACAAAAGGATGATACGCAAAGCAGGTAACTCGAGACAGGTTGATGTACTACAACCATGCAAAGAAAAATTTGAACATTAAAGGCATTCACATTTTTTATATAAAAAAGTAACTATCTCGTTCTTTTATTAAAAAGATATGTGAAACCTATTACGCCCACTGTCTGACGTTTATGGCGCAAGTAACAGATCTCAGGTGATGCCGAACTTTGGCGATTGTAATCTGAATTTGAATGTGACTGCTTTATCAACGACGTCTTCTGACAAGATATAACGCAGTATTAACAGTCATAGGTTTCTAAGAAGAGAGGATGTGCGTAAATTATAATTTATGGGTTACGCAAAACCATATTCAGGAAACGAGTTTTTCATTTGTATAATCCGTTATGAACATAATATGGTCATAACGGATTATATTATGCATGTAAATGAGGACCTAAATTATTGTGTTGTGAGTGATAAACAATGGTTACACAAACTTAGACTTGCATGAACGACGCGTGGACAAAGCTATCGTTCTCGCAATTAACAGAGGTCTTATAGCCACACACCTAGGATTTGTTTTTGGAAACAAGAAGCCTGTAAGAGTAATAATGTGTAGTTTGGTAGCATTGGTTAGATACAAGACTCCCCAAGGCAAACTTAATTACGGTACTTGATCAAAAATTGAACGAGTGACTAGAAACAAAACTCCCCCATCGTATACAAAGGTAACATTAATAACTTGATATAAATGTTTAAGGGTGGTGGTGGTGTGTGTGTATTTGTATGTGTAAGTGCGATGTGTATGTGCGGATGTGTGTGTGTGTGTGTGTGTGTGTGTGTGTGTGTGTGTGTGTACGCAGAGGGGTGGAGGTGCGACGGGTGTGTACGCACCCTCCAGATTACTGAAGGTCCACTTTCTCTATTAAATTTAAATAACGTTACGTAATCGTTGCTGCTTTGAGAGGTTATTTTTGTTTTGATGTCCCATCACGAACAATTCGCACTCACCCATTAAAAATCCTGCGTACTGGCCTGGTGTGTGTGTGGTTTGCTGTGGAATGTCATTTGCGCCCACGCATATATCTGAGTCTGGAACAGACTTTTATATTTAAACAATCTTTATCTGGGGCCAAGGTCAGCAATTTTGGTTTTTTGCTAACATTCGCGAACCTTTAGATCGGTTCCTTACGTAGCCATGTGGTTTACCGTGAAGCGCATAAACTAGTCGTTGTTTTGAACTCGGTCTGGCTGTTCGCAGGCACTTTACAAGTTTCATAAAGCAGCCACAGGATGATCACTAGAAAATAATGTCTTCTGTACGAAAACATGTAAAAAACATGCCTTGTTTAACCAACAATTCGCAACATCTCTGATGTCAGATTTTATCGGAAATCAGCAAGTAATCTTGATAGTTGATAATCACCCAATGCATAATTCATGAGAGTTCTCTCCCATTTGTTCGTCTGAAAGTAATATATAACCAAACAAACCAAAAATATTAATTTTCTCTTTTGTAAAATATCATAGTGAACTAATAAGACAATAGTTATGTTGTCCGACAGACTATCTAACGCAAAAACGCGTTCGTTACGACAGCAACGATGGTAATCATGGTAATAGTAGAATAATAATACATTAATTTTATGGTGAGGTAATTCTAAAACTCTACTATATGGATTTGTTAACAAATGTCCCGTTAAGAAAACTGATACGGAAATACTCAGTAAATAAGACACACACACACACACACACACACACACACACAGAG
>JAECMU010012362.1:0-15537 GCA_016106625.1 Dracogyra subfuscus
GCAAGATAAACCCGATATCTTAAAGACAGTAACCAGTTATTTCTTTTATCCTGCAATCCTACAGGAATAGTCTGAAAAATCATTATTTATTCCATTTTTGTGTACGCGAATCCAGTATTGTTAACCTAGCAAGGCTTTTGTCGGATGACGTCATACAAGATACATGACGTCATTCTTTGTAAGACGCTAGCTACATTCTGTCACATTCAAAAAGTGTTTCTAAACTACAATTCATAAAAAAATATACAAGTTTTATATTGTTGTCGCAAAACTAAAATGTATTTCCATTTACTGTACTAAAACAAATGATTTAAAAAGTATGTTTATTGAAAATCTAGTCTGAAATACTTGAGTCCAGTCGGGCTTATGTCACGTGACCTATATCTTTGGTCACTGACCAAAAATATAGAAATTTATCTAGTCATCGTATCTTGACAATGAATACAGTGATTGCAGGATAAATATATATATAAAAGAAGAAAAAGTACTATAACAAGTTATTTTACTCATTAAAGGGAGTTGTTTCTAAAATCCACTACACTAACAGCAAACCGAGGAAAGTATAAAATATTGATTCGAAGTCCTACCTCTTTTTACTTTCTTCTGTATCCTCCACACAGTCGGAGAGGAAAGATGCTTCTGATGGAGCAAGAAGAGAAATGGCATCGTCCTCATCATCGGTTTTATTATCATCAGCATTGTGGTCCTGTGTTGCTGTGCCAGATGAATCTCGAACACTACCAGCTGAAGACTGATCAGCATCAGACTGAATATCAGTGTGGTCCCTACTACTGTTGTCATCAGAGTCTGACTCGGCCCCAATCTTCAGCACCTCATCATCAACAGCCTTAACAGCACTACTCAACTTTACCTTGTTATCAACATCTTCATCATCATGTTTAAAACATCTTACAAAGTCTGATTCCACACCAACCACGTTGGCTTCACTGTTGCTAAGACTAGACAGATTCTCGGATTCAAGGGACAGAGCCAACAACGATCCCTCAACCTGGCTGGCATATCCTTCCAGAACCTCCTCCCCACTGACCAGGTCTGCGGCATCATTGGGCAGATTGTGAGACTCTTGGGAATGGTCATAAAAAACACTGATGCTGGAGATATTGGTAAGCTGTAGTGAAGACTCATTGCTGCAGGTAGTGATGTCGATGTCATCCATACTGTTCACTTTCTCATCAGGTTTGGCAGTGTCCATACAGTTATTTTTAAACTTTTCATCATCTTGTAGCTTAGTAGTGTGTCTAATGCTGATAATGTTATGGTTTCCATCTTTAATACTTGGACTATATTCCAACTTAGTAGAATCCAGAATGCCAACACAAGTGTCATTGATATTGTCTGTTAAAGATTCCAGCATACCAGTCTCTCTGTTAATATGATTGTCATCCACTTGATCTAGACCTTTTCCAAGACTAGTGCTGTCTTCAGAGCTTAATATGAGATTACCATTCAGAAGGCTTGAACCCTTTTCCGGATTAGTAACATTTTCATAACTGATCTGTACTAGCCCATTCCGTCGCTCAGCAATATCTCCACAGCTAACATCTACATAGCTAGTTGCATTTGTTAGACCAGCAGTGTCATCAGCAGTATCCAGTGAAAGGTTCTCTGTGTTACTGAAAACATAGGGATCCTTGTCATTCTTAGTCCTGCTGTCACCTGAATCAGACTGCTGGTCCTTAACCTCTTGATGTGAAATATCCTGACAGCCACCAGACTCTGTTTCAGACTGAGAGGCCATTAGTATATTATCACCTGGGAATAATGGAGATTCAGCAAAACACTGCTGAAGAGATCTGCTTTCCTCAGCAGAACTATGATCAAATTCGGTTGACATTGTACATGAAACAAGATCAGCTGTACTGTCATCAAGATGTGCTACACTAGCAAAATCCTTCTCAGTACCAACTCCCTGCAGGAAGTCTCCCCCTAGGAGACAATCATCTCCAAAAGAATCCATTCTCAACAGTGAATCTGAACAGGATTGGTCTTGAACTTTGAGACATTTCTCTTCAATTTGCTTCACACCAGTAACAGCCGAATATCCACTTTTAAGTTCAGCCAGTATATTTGAGGTACTATTCTTCAAAATACTCTTTGTACCAAGCCCAGAAGACACAGTGATGACTTCAGCTTCTTTCGTTATGTTAGCAGACGTGGAGCGAACAATGGGTGAAAACATCACTATCTGCTGTTTTCGTCGTTTTGACAATGGAGTGGAGGATCTGGGACTGGTTGGTGATGAGATTACTGAACTTGATGACGAGTTCAAAACGGACTCTAAACGAGACAGAAGCTCCGACTTTACAGTGGAGTCCTTATATGGAGAATCAACCAGGGAATCAGTATCTTCAGGCACATCCAGCGAACTGTTCTTACCTTGCAAAGCCTCATTTGTTAAACTGGTGTCACCAAACACAAAGCTTTGTCGATCTTTGGGGGACTTTGGAGATTTGAACACTGACACATGAGATTCATTGATGGTTTTGAACCTAATGTTGTCATTAACATCCACACACAGGTCTAATGGTGATCTGTGCCTATCTGAATCACTATCATTCAATTTACTCTGGTCACTTTTCCTAAAGCTTCTACCAAATGTGACTTTTGGTGGGAACCCAAATGCACTAGAATCAGATAAATTTAAACTGCTTGAAGAAATGATATCCTTAAATGGAGCAATTTCTAAAGATGGAAACGAAGATGATTTCTTATTTGCTAGTTTTTCCTTATCTCTTTGTCGAAGTATTTTCTGGGCCAATTTGGATTTCGGTTTACCTAATATGTCCAAAGGAAATGCTACTTTAGGTTCAGATTTTCTACAGTCTTGTGATTTGTCAATTTCGTTTTGATTTTCAGTAGAACTCTGACGACACACCTTAGGTTTTTTCGATTTCTTTATTTTTGATTCTGAAGCAGTTATAGCTTTTCCAAACTCACTGGAATCAAACACATCCTTCTCCATTTTGTGTGGACTTGTCAAAGAACGTTCTGACTCTGAATCAATATTTGCACACAATTTGCTTTTGTCACATGGAAAGACTTCATCAGTGGAGCGCTTACAATATGGTTTACCTTTCTCATGTTCCATTTCAACATCTAAGCATTTTTGAAATACTGATTCTTTTAAAAACTTTTTATCCCCAATCTGTTTTGCTTTTGGTGGCCTACGTTTGTCCGATTTCATCTTCACAGGTTTTCTAATCCTAACCATTTTTTCCTCCAGCGACTTCCGGCACATTTTGCTCTTTGGTGACTTATTACACATTGTGCTTTCAGGTGATAAACTACTCATTTTGTTATCTGGTGACTCACTACCCATACTTTTCAAAGGTGACTTGTTAGATATTTTGTAATGTAATTTGCCACCTATTTTATTCTTTGTAGACATGCTACCTATTTTGTGCACAAATGACCTGATTCCTATTTTGTCGACATCCAATTTAATACTTGTTTTGTCCTCAGTAGTCTCACAGTCCATTTTGTCATCAGGTGAACTGCTACCTACGTTGTCCATAGTTGAATTGCTACCTACGTCGTCCATAGTTGAATTGCTACCTACTTTGTCCTGAGGTGAATTGCTTCCTACTTTGTCCTGAGGTGAATTGCTTCCTACTTTGTCCAGAGGTGAACTGCTTCCTAGAGGTGAACTGCTTCCTAGACATGAATTGCTGCCAATTTTGTCTGGAGGTGAATTGCTCCCTATTTTGTCCTGAGGCGAAGCGCTACCCACAGTTCTTTTTTCTTCAAGTAATTTTGTACCCATTTTGTCAATAGGTGGTTTGTTATTATATCTCACCTTCCAAGAAGAGCCTATTCTAACCAAGTGCATATCTCCTATTTTACTGATATTCTCCAAGTCAAGTCTTTCCAATACAACTTTAATTTCTGGACTGGGAACTGCAGCCATTTTCAAAGAATGTAATGAATGTTCGGCAACAAATGAGTCACTGTTTAACTCTTTCTGAGTGTTTACAGAAATCTCTTGACAGCATTTCCTTTTGGAACACTCAGTAGCTGAATTTGTCTGTGTTTCTTCAGTATCAAGAAGATTTTCTCCACCAGAGTTATTATTGTTAGTGCCAAGATTATTATGTCCAGAGTTTTTATCGTTATTACCAAGAGTATTATCTCCAGAGATTTTATAGTTTTTATAACCAAACATTCCAGTACCCAAACAATTGAGAGCCTCTTGTAGAAGGTAAAGGTCATCTTCCTGAGTAAAGTTATCTCCCTTCACATCATCAGCTGAGACACTTACATTACAATCTATCCCACTATCAGATATTACAATATCATCCACCACAATGTCTGACAAACTGTCCACACTTTTGTGAGTAAACGAGTCAGTCAAACTGACATCACTTGATGATGTCCATGCATCCACTTCTCTCAAGCTATTGAGCATGTCTTCCAAATTTCTTCTGCATTTTTTGGATGTATCACTGTCACCTGCCTCAGTCTGTGCATACTCAACACCATCATACTGGCATGATGACAGAATATGTTTTGAAATGTTTTCAACTGAAAATTCTGATTCTGCATTCAGTGACAAGTGGTATTTCTGCTGAAGGGACGTGCTCGGTGAACAGATCAGCTCACCAGTAGGGCAATCTACATTTTCAGCAGCCCCAGGAAGACCATCGTCACCGGATCCTAAATTCAAACTCTCACCTGCGTCTCTGTTACATTTGTAAAACATGCTTGTTTCTCCACCATTCTCGTCTCTGCTAACAGAAAAGTTGGGGTTAAGAAAAGATGATGTGGCTTTATGGTCCGAAGTAACAATCTTTTCGTATTCTTGGACTGATGAATGGCTATCACCTAGGATAACATCAGCATTGATATTAGAGCTTGAATTCATGACATCACAAGAAGATTCTGGTATGCTTGTTCTAATATGGGAGAACTCACTAAAAGGACCTCTTATGGTTGTAGTACTTTCCTTTGTGGACGAAACCATATTTTCTATACCCATAACATTTTGGTGTTCTCTTTCTTTGTTTGAAGGATTGTCTTGAAAAGAATCACAAGATACATGCTTTTTACTTAAGTCACTCTCACAAAATTCTCGCACAGACAAACTGAAGTCATTATTACCATCCAATTCATCAGCATCAAAAATACCCCCATTCACTGCACACACAGAATCAGCACCAACAACTAGAGAATGGACTTTGTTACCAGACTCCCTATAATGCGAGTCATTGTAAGCTGAAGAGAAATAGTTCACTGAGGTCTGATTTTTCTCATCAGAAATGAGACGAACACAAACATTTTTAGCCAGTGAATTAGAGTCATCATCAGTAACTTGTCCAACAGCTTCATCTCTGCTCTCAACCTCTGAACTGGTAAAACTGTCAATGGTTTCTTCTGGAAACCTCTCAACCACAAGAGAGTTGAAATTATTTGTACCCTTTTCACAATTTCTTGAATATAAATACTTGTCTTTAGTATTTATAGCAATACACTGCTCAAAGGTGGATAATGTGTCTTTCACACTTCCAAGGCCTGCATCAACATCTGGAGCAGCTGTAACATTCTCCTCATTAAGGCTCAACTGCTCAATGTTCATGGCATGTTTTCCATTTGACATATTGATATTACTTCTTTTATCAATTGGCGAATGACAAACCATTTCAGTTTCACCTTCACTGAATGTACTGTAGTCATTTGAATCGACATCCTTCACAGCATCTTGGTCGACAAAACTAAAATTAACACTAACAAAAGATGAATCTGATGAAATGCTGTAAATGTCACAGCAGTCACTGTCACCTCCAGCAAGATTCAAAAGTGTTTCATCTTCCAACCGAGGCAGTGCCACTAGAGGAAATCTGTCACGATTCAATTCATTTGAATACTCTTCTTTCCAAAAGAGTCCATCCTTCACAAGATCTAGATTTGGAACGTCAAGCTTGGATTCTGAGGATTTTCCCAAATCAGTTGCAGCATTTGTTTGATGATCAATGTTAATGTCTGAAGTATGTAAGACTTCACCTTCTGAAATGGGTAAAACTGCACATGTCAAACTGTTATTCAAGAACACTGTAGGTTTTATCACACATCTATCTTGGCCTACTGATACTCTAGATGACTTGGGTGTTGAATCGGACAAAGATGTTGGTTCCGTGTCCAATTCAGGAAGTTCTTGACGTGAATCACGAAGACGTCTTTGGTACCTCCTCTTCTTAATGGTGTTTTCTGGTGAGGATGATGGGTAATTAGAGGACAGTACTGCAGTTTTGGAAGTCTGCTTTCGTACTCTAGACTTGCAGGGTTGGGCTTTCCTTGAATTTGTCACAAAATGAGATTGATCAATCAGCTTTCCAGACTGGTCATTGAAAGAAGGAATAACCTGAGTTAAGTGTTCACTGAATGCACTGGACACTATCATGCTCTGTTGACTGGGCTCAACACAGTCAATAGAAGATTGTTTATTTTGATTTGTTTGGGGAGAATTCTTTGCACAGTTTAAAGAAATAATATTGTCGGTGGTCGTGTGTTTTCCTTTCTTGGTCTGCTGAACAGCTGCTGCTGCTAGTACAGCGAAAGATGGGTTCTTATTCTTGTTCGTCTTTCTAATCACCTTAGATTCAGACTGTAATTCTTGTTGCATTTTCTCATTCATACACCACTTCTTACACGAAAGAAGCTGAACATTGTGGTTTTCACTCTTTCTACAATCAGTTTTGTACATTGTTTTCGGTCTTTTGACTCTTTTTGGCATCTTCTTGGAAGACTTTGGATCATTTGCTCCATTTTTTTCACAATATTTTGCTTCAGCATATCCTCCATCAAAACTAACAGGGAAGTTACACATGGCTTCATCAACAGTAGATGTAATGGACATATGATTATCATCCATCAATAATGGTTTCAGATTTGTTTTGTTCTTCTCAAGTGTAGAGATGACAAGTTTGTTCAACACAGAAGAATCTCTACTCAGATCTGTTTCGTAACAACCAACAGTTACTGTGTTGTGACTAGAAATATCTTTTGGAGGGCACATGGTTTTTAACTGATTGTTTGGAAAAGGTCTTTTTGAATACGGCTTGACTGAGACACAAGAAGTTGCACTGGTTTTAGGAGAGACAGACAGATGTGGACTACATACATTGGAACTAACACAACCATCTGCTCTGCCACCTAGTCCTTCTGAGCTGTCACGTTTGAACTGAACTGACTTGTGGTCTTGTAATCCAGTGGTTTCTGTCTCTATGACACACACCGAACCCTGCGATCCCCACTCCTGTGAGCTCTGTCGAACACGCGTATATTTTGATGTCCATTTGTTTTTATTAATCTTTGAGCATGAGGATCCTCGTTTCCACTTATCAACACCCATAGCAACTGATCTGTGGTGGAAGCTCATGCTGCAGATCCCACTTAATTGTTCAATAGCCTCATTGCCACAAGTTACAGCCGATAGCCTTGGCGTATTTGAACTGTCAGCATGATGCGAAGAAACCCACAAAGATGCATCACAGATACCATTCACTTCCTGTCTGTTGAGGACACTCACTAAGGTTTTGTGAAAGCTCCTTTGTTCATCAGATCCGCTATTCGCTCTAATGATATACTCCCAGTGTTGCTCCAAAGTAGACAAGTGCAGGATATTATCAGTTTTCTTTTTTGTTTTCAAAATTTCATAATTTACACCACTGCTAATCACTAATTCCCTGGATCCCAACTCAACACCTGATGATGACAGTGATGATAAAATATATTTTTTTCTTTGAGAAGATTGTAAGCTTTGTAAAAGTTGTGAATTTAATGACATGCTAATACACGTTTATTTGTGTTCGTTTTTCATGTCTTTCACATGATGAAGAAACCAATTCATGTTTTTGTCTGCAGATTTACATCTTAGTGTACTTATTAATATTTAGTGTACTGATCCAGTGTTAGAAACTGTGGTATCTCGATACTGGATTTCTTTCAATGTTTATCAAATCTGTTCAAAGGGAAATTCTACAACTTGTCTGGATCATCTGTCAAGATTCTCTCTGAAGGCAGCAAAACATCTGAAAGGAATTATACAAAATACACACATTAGAAAAAAATAATAGGGTTTGTTTTAACGCGCCATCAGTAATTTTTTAACTCTAAACACCTAAATTTTGTGTTGTAGGTAATCAGCAATGCATTTACAACTTTTACCACAACAATAAGACACTTGGCATGAGGACAACACCACTATTATTCAATAATTAATGAATGTCTACTTAATTTTGACTTTGCCACCTAATAAAATATAGATTAGCAATTAAAATGAGTTCGGTGTTTTGAATAAAGTTGTTGAGATAAATGTTTTAAATATCGATGACTACAATGTGGTATTCAACCAAAGAAAGACTGCAGTGGACCAGTTGTTGGGTTCAAATGTAGCAGTCTAAAAGGCGACTATCAAAGATAGCCTGTTGGGCGAGATGTTCTGTATTTGACAGCACCAGATTCACCACACACAGCTTCTGTGGTTTTGAGCAGAGGCTTTCTAAAAATAAAGCTTCAAATGTATTGCATGCAATTTTTTTTTTAAATCGAGAAGTCATCTGCTTATTGGAATGGACTGGGTATGACATATTTATTATTTACTTTGACATTATTCAGTGTTATGGTAAAAATTAATCATACTTAATTAGCTTTATTATGCTAGTGTCCCAGAATCAAAGTATATCTTGTAGTTTTAATTCACTTATGTGCATGCATGTAAAATCACAATGGAATTTTCCATTACTACAGAGATTATTCCATTTAGACAAAGGTCAGTTAATTGGTTGTTGTTGTCGGTACTGTTTTAAAAACAATGGATCAGATTTAAAGGCTTCACACCAAGACTTAGGTGTTGTCATAACCATACCAAGATTACTGTAATAAACAAAAAGTATGCTTTTGTATTTTGACAACAATGTACATTGTGGATACTTTTTATATGTTAACTCGAAAAAATATCGACATAATAATCACTAATACACATACTACAGAACGAAATCCAACAGCACCCTCATTCTGCCGGCATTCGTGTCGCTCCGTGTAACAATTAAAAAGGTTGGCGATCTATTTTGAGACGTAGATCACGTGATCGCCAACTGGGCAATCCCGCTTTAATTGCAGTAGTTAAAGGGGATGTCTCATACCAAGCGATGTTACAACATGGAAGAGTTGGCTAATGCCGTTCTGGATGAATTTTGATTTAATTACGTAATTAAACCAAAACAATTACAGATTACTGATTCCATTTTGAATTTGAAGGATACATTCGGGGTGTTATCAACAGGATACGGCAAAAGTATGTGCTACGTATTGCCTCCTCTTAAAGAGTCTTATGAAAGATAAAGTAAGTTGTAATTTAATTTGATTATTTTATTGTTTATGATTCGAATTAGTCACTAGTACAGTAGTAGTGTGTGTGGGTTATTTTTTTCTCAACAATTACGTAACGCTCTTGAGGGGATGAGGTATTCGACGTCAAACATAGGATTGTTGTGGTGTTGCGGGAATCTTTGCCAACCGTTTGGTGGTCAAGATTTGCCAAAAAAAGACATAAGTTGGTCTCTGACTGTTGAGAGCGTATTTATGTCCAAATGTCCGTCTAGCTCTCTTACAGTCAGAGTACTTGGGCTACCTTTTCATTTGTTTTTCTACACTAGACTTGAGCACTAAACTGGCCCCTAAGTAGCTAAGTTTACTGCACGTGTGTCAAAAACTGTAGCATGCTTCAGTATATATTGTTAACTACGTAACCTATTTCGGTGGGTGATATGTTTAGTGGTATAGCTTACAGCAAAAACTTTCTAAGATTATAAATTGCTCAGTGATCTATCAAAACATGTATGATGTTTAACAAACCATGCACATATAATAATTTATAAAACATATTAGGTTTTTTTTAAACCGAAGAGTGCTAAAATCGCACTCCTCAAAATGCTTACGAGGGGTGTGAAAATCACACCCCTTAAATGGTAGAGGCACTGATTTTCCGCGATCACAGAATCAACAATCTGAAACGGAATTCCAGATTTTTTTTCCAAAACATTATTTAGCTTTAAATAGCGCATTGGATTAATTAAAATTTATTTTTCTAACTAGAAAGTATGGACACCGACATCTGCCTGTGCTACGCTACGATACTATTACCTTTGTGTGTTACGCCAAATGTTTAATGTATCTAGACGTTTTACCAGTCGTGTTTTCTTTGTTTATTTCCGGTGATTTAACGGGGAAAACCAAACATTGTGAGCTAAAATTGTCCAATATTTCCTCAAGTGAAAATTATGTTATGTTTGCTTATTAATTTTTTAACATTTGCGGCATTGCCATATTTCCGATCTCACAAAGGAATGCAGTAATTGCATATTGTGTACCAGTCTTTGTTCAAAATAAATTATACAAGGGAAGTGATTTATAGTGTGATCGTTTGTAATTATTTCCCGATCATGTCGTAGTCTAAAGGAAACCGAAAATGTCCGATGTCTGTGTTGTGGCGTATTCTCATGTGTGTATGTGTGTATGAAACAAAAACATAATTTGTTTAATAATGAAACGGAAAAAACCGGAATTTGTAACATTATAAAACGGAAAAGTGAAAAATCTGAAATGGAAAATCAGTGCCTCTAAAATGGTTATAATGGTAAAATAGTTGGGTTAAAAATACAAGCTGCATTCTGAGTTTTTGCCTTTGGCACTGTCATTAACCTCAAGTTATTTATTGTTCTTTATATTTGACAGTACTAAAGAAAAGTCCTACCTCAAACGTTCCTGCAGTGCATACTAATACTAATAGTAGTAATACTATAGGCCCTAATTAATCCTAACAATAAACCAAAGCCTGAATGAAATGAATGCTGGAATATTGGGAAGTCTTGCCGACACTTAGTGCCTAGACGGCTACAGATACCACCCGGTTGTTGACAAATGTCACGGACTGATGGGCATGATCATGATGATGGGATTTCGTTTTTAAAATTTATTATTTACTTCAAGAATGCTACTTTGTCACAGAGTTTGTGAAGTTTGTCACAGGATACAATATTGTAAGCATAATTACATCATGTGTCACGGTCAGTAATTAAACTACCTTATTTAACATGTACATTTGTTTTTGTTGTCTCTCTTTGAACTTTTGAACTTTTACGCAGACACACATCTTGAACATATGAAGGAAATGACGTAGTTAAAGTTTTCCCGCTGTTCCACGATTCCAGTTGTTTTTGTGTAAAACACATCTTTCCAACTAGAGCACCAACAACATTCTGGTTCTGTCCAAACGCAAATCAGAACACTTCCATTACTTCTAAATAGTGGGCCGGCCTCGATGGCGTCGTGGTTAGGCCATCGGTCTACAGGCTGGTAGATATTGGGTTCGGATCCCAGTCGAGGCATGGGATTTTTAATCCAGATACCGACTCCAAACCCTGAGTGAGTGCTCCGCAATGCTCAATGGGTTGGTGTAAACCACTTGCACCGACCATTGATCCATAATTGGTTCAACAAAGGCCATGGTTTGTGCTATCCTGCCTGTGGGAAGCGCAAATAAAAGATCCCTTGCTGTTAATCGACATAAGAGTAGCTGATGAAGTGGTGACAACGGGTTTCCTCTCAAAATCTGTGTGGTCCTTAACCATATGTCTGACGCCATATAACCGTAAATAAAATGTGTTGAATGCGTTGTTAAATAAAACATTTCTTTCTTTCTTTTTTTCTTTCTTTCTAAATAGTGCCCCCACGAGTCCAACATATTGGACTAGAGTACTTAAGGGTCAAACTCGACCCGGACCCGAGTACCCGACACGTACATGTATTAGATGATAATGAGACTAAGGTATTTCCAGTGCTGTGCATGGATACCATATCATGTGAAAACCCAACAGCTAGGGCCTACTTCTGAACAGTAGGCTATATTTAATCAAGGTCATCATTAAACATTTTGGTGAAATTAGAGGAATACTCTTTTATAACAAGAATAAGCCTTCCAGACGACAAGAGAAACAATATATATATAGCAGAATTTGTTTGTAATACTGAATAAACTGATATAATGTTAAAATAAACTCCAAAAACAACAGAATCTTTCACCATAAATTTATAAATAAATAAATAAATAAGTAAATGAACGAACGAACGAACGAACGAGAGGGAGAGAGAGAGAGAGAGAGAGAGAGAGAGAGAGAGAGAGAGAGAGAGAGAGAGAGAGAGAGAGAGAGAGAGAGAGAGNNNNAGGGGGGGGGGAATGGAGGGATGGAGAAAGTTAATTAATGTTTAACGACACCCCAGCACACAAATACACATCGGATATTGAGTGTCACAAAAGGTGACACCGAATAGCCGGTGAAAATGTTATTAATTATATATAATTATGTAAAACCAGAGTAAGGAGCTGTGGAGAAAAGTATAATACAATACATAGGCCTAACTCGAGGTAAATTATATTATAAAATTTTGTGTAGAAATCAAAGTGTTTTAAAAACTTTAAAATTAATTCTGAGTGGAATTTATAAAAACATTCTAAAACATTTCTGTTGCAACATATATCATTTTTTCGTTGGCTTCAGATGATCACACTACACGAAAATGTGGTGCACAGTCATTGTACACTGACAATGTTCACACTGAAAAGGAGGGTCCATCTTTAAAATAAATGAATGCTTCAAATACGTGTGCCCTTAATGCAAACATGGCTGGGTACACAACAACATATTACATCTTTATTAGCAATTATATTATTATTGATAAAAAGACACACTTTCGTATCACCATCCCAACTATAAGGGATGCATCAATTCTATGTGCTGTAAAACTTGGAGACCCAAAAATCAGTCTGTAAAAAATAATGTATTAGGATGCACATATATATTAATCTGTTCCAGGGCTTTAATGATTGCCCAGGTTTTAGCAGTAAAGATTGATGCTGAATCGAGCAATCTCATGGAAATATTGTGTCTGATGGAAAAACTGTAGCAGCTCTCCACAGATGTTCTGAAAGCACCAAAACAAAACTTAAGTCGTTGGTTGTGTATACTAGTATAGGATCTAATGCTGACCCATATCTAGGTTACACAATGCAAACAGTATCAAGTTTAGACCTAACTAAAGATCTGTAAAGGGTTAAAGTTAGAGCATAACATTTCGATCTGCTCCTTATCCAGTCTTGCCAAGAACGTTTAAGATATTGAAGACCTTTGAGCTCTTCTTTTTAACATACTGTAAACGAGGAACAAAGATATATAGCCTCCTGTTGAAAATACCCCCCCCCCTCCACACACACACACACACACACACACACACACACACACACACCGAAATTCGGCCTCCCCCACAACTGAATTTTTGTCCAAAAACAGCTGAGGATCTAAATGGTGACCTCTTTTCTGGCAGACGGATTATTATTATTTTAATTATTTTTACAAGAAAATTTGGCCATCCATTATTTATAATTATGAACAGAACCAGAGGCGGATACGGGGGAGGGCAGTAGTTAGAGAGCTGAATCACCACCCCTACATTTGTCCACCACAGTCTTAGGTTTGACACCATCCCCACCCTCTGCTAAATTCATTGCACTGTTACTGTATGTAAACCATTGAATGAGATCCTCTTGTTTGAGTTAGCTAGAGTTGTCATCCCTTTTTGATATGTTTACTTCCGTTTTACTTCCGTTTTAATATTTGTTCAAATGACAATGTTTAAATACAACAGATGATCAATACTGTATACTGTAAATGCGAGATGTGACATTAAAACTCAAGAATGGACGAACACAGAGAGAATGTCATCAGTAAGCAGCCAGGAAGTGTTCAGCTTGGTGGCGATAATTTGCCAGAAGGCCTGACAGAGTTAGCCAACCTGAACACTTTGCATGTGCAGCAGCGCCTTGATGTTGTTGAAGGTAACTAATATTGGGATCCAGACGTTTCACCCCCTACCCTGTTCACCCACGTCAGTTCGCCCCCATGTTATGTCAGTTCGCACCCATGCCATGTAGTCGATCGACCAATCGGATTCAACCTTTTATTGTTAAATTCAGCAAGACCACCGATGCACCGTCATACTTTGTTTATTATAATTTGTTGCGTGGTACACTTTTTAACTCATTCGGTTGAGTACATTTTCCTTACATTTTGACGGCTGTAGGAACAAAATTCATATAGGAAATATGTTTGTTTTGGGGGGTTTCCCCTTCCGACAGGCCTCTATTTTTTTGTTAAGATGATTGTTCAAATGTCAAAAAGGCTTCAAGCAAATGGCAAACTCAAACGAATGCATTAAAAGTGGGTTTTGAAGCGTCAAAGAAAAACATGTCAAATACAGACATTTTATTGACAGAAGTATTTATTGATCGCCACATTATACATATATACATACTTTAAATTATAGCACTATACTAACAAGAAGAATATGACAGACGGCATGTGTGTTGAAGCATCAAAGAAAAACACGTCACATACAGACACTATACTAAAATACACACACAGTTTTATTGTCTCTAGGATGACACACACACACACACAAGCATATAACGTAATATTTTTCCACCAATCAGGAGGGGCAAACACTGCTATCACTAGGAGAACCACTTTTTCAAACTGTACAGATTAGCTCATTCTTTTAGCAGTGTGCTTGTTGAGAAGACCTTGTTCTCATATAGTCTACCGTGTAGGCTGCCAACATTCTTTCGCTGTCTCCTTTTTGAGCTTTCCTTCAGACACTTGTTTGCAGTGAAGAGGAAGTAGAGTTGCTTCCTTATACAGTACTTCGATGAGAAGTACAGTGATAGCTGGAAAACAAAATGCTTAAGAAGTCAGCATACGTGGGTTTTTTTTTAATGGGCATACATTTTTGATTACTTAGAAATTTGCAAAACTGTATGTTTAAAGTCTAACTCCAACAAACTTTAAACGATATTAAAAAAAAAGACAACAAACCCTAAACGATATTAAAAAAACTAACTTTATTCGCATGCTAAGAAATGTCAAAACCTAAAGGACTTACGATGTTAATATACAAATTGTAAGTTTAGGACATTAAATAAAATCTTTCTTTCAAAAGACAACAAACCCTGAACGATATAAAAAAAACACTTTATTCTTTTTAAGAAAACAACAACAAACTTGGTTAATAATCTGGCACTCTTTTGTAGGCGAACTGACTGGGGGCGAATCATCGTACTTGGGGGCGAACTGACTGGGGGCGAACCGGGGTGGGGGCAAAACATCGGGCATTCACTAATAATTATTTAAAGACACTCAGTAACAGATGGTTGACTTAATTAATGACCCAACAACGTATTATCAAAACACAAACTACAGGGCTTGAACTTAATAATTTTCACAGATTGCAATTTTGAGGGTGCTTACATACATTCTGTAAAAAGGGAAATTTACCGCAAATAAATTATGACTAAAAAGTTATTTTGATGTATCATGTATCTAGTCATATTTCAAATGCACAGCCCGTTAGGGGTGTAACGAATACACATGGTGGCGAATACGATACATATCACGAATATGAGGTGACGAA
>JAECMU010012392.1:0-10662 GCA_016106625.1 Dracogyra subfuscus
GTTCACTTGATGCACGGTCTGTCTGGGATCGATCCCAGTCAGTGGGCCCATTGGGCTATTTCTCGCTCCAGCCAGTGCACACCTATATGTATATCAAAGGCTGTGGTATGTATTATCCTGTCTGTGCATATATCTGGGGGACAGGAATTATCTCAGTCAGTTGAGTGCTCGCCTGAGGTGCTTGCATTGCAGGATCAAACCACATTGGTGATGACATTGAATTGATTGGAGTGTGTGGGATGTTGCCCATTTGTAAAGGGCTCGCTTGATGCACGATCAGTCTGGAATCGATCCCTGTCGGTGGGCCCATTGGGCTATTTCTTTACAGCCTGTGCACCACGACTGGCATATCAAAAGCTGTATTATATACTGTGGGATGGTGCATATAAAAGATTCCTTGCTGCTAATCGAAAAGAGTAGCCCATGAAGTGGTGACAGTGGGTTTGCTCTCAATATCTGTGTGGTCCTTAACCATATGTCGGACGCCATATAACCGTAAATAAAATGTGTTGAGTGTCATTAAATAAAACATTTCCTTCCATTCTGGCTGCAATAATAAAATAAAAATTGAACATATGTGCAATAAAACATGCACAGTAGTTACATGTCATGTCCCTAGCCAGGACTCTTAGTGTCATTTGCACAAAATTCAGCTTAACTTTCCAAATGAAGTACATCACGTTATTTGATTACACTTCTGTTAATCATAATATATATAAGGGTGGTATGTAATAAATACAGATCTACATACCAGTTGTTTTCCCATGTTAATCGTTGCACTTGTTTATAGTGTGTTGAGTGCCTCGTTAAATAAAACAAATCATTCCTTCTTTATAGTGAACAAGATTTATACCTCTTAACCACAAAGCAGTCTGATGGTATAGTATTCTTATACATTATAAACCTGTGCAATAAACAGTATAGGAAAACAACTTTTATGTAGTTCTGTATATCTTATGCTGGGGGTAGGGCATAGCCCACTGGTAAAACACTCGCTTGATGGGCGGTCGGTCGGTTTGGGATTGATCCCTGTCAGTGGGCCCATTGGGCTTTTTCTCATTCCAGCCAATGCTACACGACTGGCAGGGGTTCTAGAATTTGTTTTAAATTCACTTGCCATGGTGAAAAAATTTACTTGCCAGATTTTAACTGAGCGGGCAGCATAGCCCAGTGGTACATTGCCCACCTGATGCGCGGTCAGTCTAGGCTCGATCCCCGTCAGCTAACCACTGGGGGTTTTCTCGACATAACCATATGTCCGACTCCGATATAACCGTAATTATAATGTGTTGAGTGCGTTGTTAAAAAAGAAAAGAACAAAAAAAAAAAAAAAGATTTTAACTGTTGATAAAACAAAAAGAGTAAACTAAAATTAACATTTTAATGTATATTTTTCATTTTGAGATCATGTTTAATGAGTTTGTCAATTTATACAATAGATTGGCTCATTGGCGTACTTTATAGTTTGTTTAGAAAATAGGCAAATAATTTTCATCAGTTTAGAATAAAGTTACCTGTTTCCACTAAAACCACTTAATATATAAAAAATAATCTATATTACCTATTATTTCATTGAGATTTTAAGAATCATGCATTGCTGTGACTGGATCAGTGAGATGTCTTTATATTGTGATGACTGTAATGGACATTTAATGATTTGAAAATGCAGAGTAACATAGTTTGTTTGAAGAGTTTCGATCTTGTTTTCAGGAGGAGAGAATCCAACCAATGGGAGACGATCTTCTAACTGAGGTGAGCGCCCAAACCTTTTCTCAACTTAAGATGACCAAAGAACAAGCCAGCTTTGTAGTATGATACTTTAATTATTATATTTTAAATTTGGATTTAGTATCTTAGTCAGTCCTGGGATCGATCTGTCAGTGGGTACATTGGGCTATTTCTTGTTACACCCAGTGAATGAATGAGTGAGTGAATGAAAGAATGAGTGAATGAAAGAATGAGTGAATGAATGTCCGTCCATATGTATGTATGTATGTTAACTAGACCCCAGCACAAAAATACAGAAAGTAGAGTTAATGACAGATGCTACCTTGAGGCACACCTGTCTCTTGAGAGTGAGAATCAGATGGTGTAAATTCATCGTTCATTGAAAGACATATTTTAATATTTTTTTTAGAAATAGTCAGTCATGCACCCTCTTAGACCCATGCCATGGAGGTCTTTACAAATTCCACACTTCCACATGGTATCATAAGCTTTCTCAAGATAAAAAAAAAAGACTGATACCAAATGCTGGTTATAGATGAAAGCATCCCTACAAAATATTTGAAATCTTAACAAGATGATTGACCGTGCTTCGTCTAGATTTGAACCCACATTGCACGTTAGTAAGTAATTTGTGGGTCTCAAGATACCAGACAGTGTATCAAAGGCCGTGGTATTTGCTATCCTTTTTGTGAGATGGTGCATATAAAAGATCCCTTGCTACTAATGGAAATATGCAGAGGACTATGTCAAAATGACCAAATGTTTGACATCCAATTGTGGATGATTTATAAATCAGTGTGCTCAAGTGGTGCCGTTAAACAAAACAAAGAACAGCTTTTAACTCTCAGTCTGTCCTTCCAAACTAAAGTATGCATACTTCTGTGGTGGGTAGGAGAAGGGGGAATTGTACTTGATTGAGGGTGGAAGTAACAATAAGAAAAAGTGATTTAGGATTGATAGGTATACACAGTGAAACCTCTAAAAACCGCACTTTCTATTAACCGGGATTCCCTAAAATCCAAAAAAATTTCATGTTTCTTTTTGTTTTTTTAATCAGTAGAGAACTTAACCTCTTTAAACCAGATACCTCATAAAACTGGACATTTTACTTGGTCTTTAGGGTGTCCGGTTTAAAGGGATTTCACTATAAATTGCCTCTTCAAATGATACCCTACCCCCTCCCCCTCCATCAGTGTGATCTTCTTTTCTTTTTTTTCTTTTTTTTTTTTATCCCACTGCCTCCTTTCCTTTCTCTCCTTTGAATTCCATCTCATTTCTTCCCGATCTGGCAACTCCTCCTTATCTTTCAACTTCCTTCGCTGTCCAATTCCACATCCCAGTCCTTGTCTCTCCAACCGCAACAGGTGCTTGTCTCTTGTGGCTATCTGTGCCACACACCTGCCATTCCCCATCAGCTTTTAGCTGTGGGCTTAGTCTGACCACTTCGGGGAGTGTTCAGTAGTTACTTCTCACATTGTTAAGAGGCACTTGTAACCACCTACTATGCACCCCTACTACCGGCGGTCGTTAGTTAGTGCCGTGGGTCAGACCAGCTTTATTAGCGGACGAGGATGCCAGGTTGGTGCAGGGAAATACACAGAGACTGCACCCGTGGAGGAAGTTGAGACAGGTAGGCGATGGTGTGGTTAGCTCAGAAGACAAGAGTTGGAGGAAACTGACAGAAAGGGTCGAAACAGATAGAATCGTGGGTGAAATTGGAAAGTTTTTTTTTTATATTAAGATAATGAGTATGATAGGCGGTGATAGATTAGAAAGATGAATGAATGTGTGAGCCAGCTTTGACGGGATTTGAACCACTGTCGTCAGCTTGATTGTCAAGCAGCTTATCCACTAGACCACGGAGCTCACTCATCAGTGTGATCATTGTGTTATAGCTCTTTCAGAATAATCAAGTACAAGTAGATCCGTTAACAAAGCATCTGAAACTGAAACCAGGCGAGAACCATTTTTGGAGTCTATAAAACATTTCCTTCCTTCAAGCTAACCCATTTTAGTTTTTTGTGTAAACAATCATGTCTATTTAAATATGTCCTAAACGTTTGTTTTGTTTACTGACACTACTTGAGCACATTGATTCATTAATCATTGGCTACTGGATATCAAACATTTGGTAATATTTTACATGTATTCTTAGAGAGGAAACCTGTAACATTTGTTTTCGTTGGTAGCAAGAGATTTATTTTATTATGCACCATCCCAGAGACAGGATAACACATACCACAGTCTTTGATATACCAGTCATGGTGGTGCACTGGCTGCAGCTGTTAATAGCCCAGTGGGCGCAATGACAGGAATCGATCCTAGACTGACTAAGTATCAAATGAGCACTTTACCACTGGGTACGTCCAGCTCGTGTACTAAATGTAATGCACAAATGAAAAGTGGGTTACACAAGACCAGACTTGCGTGTGTGCAGCTCTCAAACAAATAAGTTATTTGCATAATTTTCAAAGGCCTCATATCTGTAAAAATAAAATATAAGGGAAATAATTCATTTTCATTTTGGATCCTTAAAAGTGTTACTGACATCAACAATACATTAAAATGTTTATCACCAACCACTTGAGCAGGCTTGTCTAGAACAGCCTTTAGGTATTAAGGTATTTTTTATTTTATTATAAATAAAACCCAACTGTTGGCTAAAATTTAAAAATCCATAAGAATTCTGTGTTAATTTTATATTTGTTTTTATTCCTTTCACCAAAAAATCTACCATATTACTTATGCTTCAACAATACTCACCCTGCCATTGTCAAATTACTCAAATTGCTAATTTGCATACAAATTGGCTACAACATTTAGAATCTGAATACCAACATTTTCTTTAGATTAGCCAGTTTTTAAGAATATTTAAGGAAATACTCTCATTATCATTTGTGATTATTTCATTTACTAAATTAAAAATTTATTTATTTGTTTTTTTAGACAAGTGCAGTGAAAGCTTCAGATAATGTAAAATTTGTGGATTCCATCTATCTGAAACCGAGCATTGATGACAGCAGTGTTTGTGACGGACAGACCGACTTGGGCGAAAAGACGATGAACAACCAAGAGGTGAAGAGTTGAGAAAAAAATCACTTAAATTTTAATTTAGACCATCAAGAGGTGAAGAGTTGAGTCATTTAAATTTTAATTTAGACAATCAAGAGATGAAGAGTCGAGAATCATTTAAATTTTAATTTAGACAATCGAGAGTCGAGAGTCGTTTAAATTTTAATTTAGACCATAAAGAGGTGAGTTAAGAGAGTCATTTAAATTTTAATTTAGACAATCAAAAGGTGAACAGTCGAGAGAGTGAGTCATTTAAATTTTAATGTAGACAATCAAATGGTGAAGATTTGAGAGTCATTTAAATTTTAATATAGACAATCAAGAGGTAAAGAGTTGAGTCATTTAAATTTTAATTTTGACAATCAAGAGTGTTGAGACGAGAGAGTCATTTTAATTTAGACAATGAAGAGGTGAAGAGTGAAAAGAGTCATTTAAATTTTAATGTAGACAATCAAGAGGTGACGAGTCATTTACATTTTAATATAGATGATCAAGAAATGTGTTCCCATGAAATACAATATATAGATATTCATACATCAATACATACATACATACACAGAGACAGACATTATATGATCTTGTGTGTTGTATTGATTTTACAAAATGAGTGTCTAGATTCTTGTAATGGCGTCATTTTGGTAAGTAAATATATAGAACTAAGACTAAGCAAACCACAAAATTAGGCCGTTTGTTGAGCACATGAAATCATTATGACACACAAGTGTCATACAGGATATATTTTTCTGTGTGGATAATAAATATGTGTATGTTTTCAGATGCCAGACTTCTTCAGTGTTATGCAGTCATCTATGGGATTGTTTGGTTTGTCTGGCACAGATATCCCTCCCGATTCAATTAATGATGGTATGTTGCTATCTTGTTATCTTTGGGATCTTTTAGTTAGGGCAGATAGCAATCCCGATTCAACTAATGTTGATATCATTTGCTGGGGCATAGTATGGTCTAGACATTGGTGGGTGGGTGAATGGGGCTGGGTTCAGATATGAACCTAGTCTGTGCTTATACTGGAATTTAAAAAAAGAAAAATTGAGGGGGGTAGCCAATTTTTAGATATGTAAGGTATTTGCTTCACAATTATTAAAATGTGGTGTATTTAAGGAAGATGTTATTAGCCAAATACTAAATGTTGTTGCCACTTTGTATACAAATTAGAATAAGGCTGATTTGGCAGTGGATGAGGGAGCCTTGGTATGGATCCTTTTGTCTTCGTATTCCCAAGTCAACCTGCAACAGCCTAATATTGCACTGTAAAACATTGTTTAGGCCTCTTTGTGGGTCGGAGCGGGGGTGGGATGTAGCCCAGTGGTACAGCGTTCACTCGATGCAAAGTCGGTTTAGGAGCGATCCCCATTGGTGGACCTATTGGGCTGTTTCTCGTTTCAGCCAGTGCTCCACAACTGGTGTAACAAAGACTGTGGTAGGTACTATCCTGTCTGTAAGACTGTGCATATAAAAAATCCCTTGCTGCTAATCGAAAAGGGATGCAGTGGCAACGGCAGGTTTCCTACCTCAATATCTATGTGGTCCGTAACCATATATCTGATGCCATGTAACCGTAAACAAAATGTGTTGAGTGCTTCGTTAAATAAAACATCTTTCTTTTCTGTGTGGGCATGGGGTCGGTAGGGAGAGGGTTCCTGTGAATCAGGTTAAGAGATCAAGTCCTACCGTTAGTTTGTTGTTGTTTTTTTAATTATAAAAACCACCCCAATTTGCCGGCTGCCATTGTTAAAGGCATTCAGCCATGGTTAACCTAATTAATGACCCAAGAAAGTATTATCTGAAAATATATAAATTTAATTTTTCCCCAAAAGTACTTTATTTTATCATCTATATAACCACCATATCCCACTTATTATTGATATTTAAAATCCATATTTAGAGAAGTAAGGCTGTGATTGAATGCCTTTAAGATATGTACAACCAAAATAACCCTTTTAATGACCGAAATTGCTAATTAAATTCCATATGTTTAGAATATTGGGGTCTGTATCTTCCATTGGTTTCTCATCATAGTAGTGTTGGTAATTGCTCAAAACTTCTGCGGGCAGCATAGCCCAGTGGTACAGTGCCCGCCTTATGCACAGTTGGTCTAGGATCGATCCCTGTCGGCTAACCACTGGGTTTTTTTCTGGACATAACCATATGTCCAACACCGATATAACAGTCATTATAATGTGTTGAGTGCATCGTTATAAAAAAACAACAAAAAAAACAAACAAACAATAAATGCTTAAAACTTCCATTTTATATTTCCTAATGTAGATTATTTTTCATATGTACGAAACTATTAGAAGTTAAAATCCATTTTGGGCTAATACAGACATACCAAATAAAGGCAATTATAGATACAAATGACTCTATCCTTTGGTGCATATATACACCCTGTCTAAAGATCTATAGTTGGCACACCCCATGGGCTTGGAGCTAAAAAGTTAAAAGCTGGTTTTTGTTTACTGACACCACTGGAGCACATTGATTTATTAATCATTGGTATTCAAGGGATCATTTATCTGCATTTTCCCAGGACATCACGTGCCATAGTTATTCATATACCAGTCATGGTGCAGTAGTTGGAATGGATGGGGGAGGAGGGCTCAATCAGAGAATGGCTGAGCCAGTTCAGTCCTACAATGATTGCAAGCACCTCAAGCGGTGATGTACCAATTTAGCTAGATCCCATCCCACTCTGAAAAAATCTTTGACAGTAATAAATTAATGTGCTCTAATGGTGGGTTAAATAAAAACAAACTTTCACTTTAGTCCGACATATCTTAGAATGACAGCAAACTAGATCAGTCTTTAAATACAGGGCTCGAACTAAACAATGGCATCGAGGGCTATAGTAGTCATTGAGATGCAGTGTCTGCGCTTAACTTTTGTTTTGAGTTGCCATCCGGGCAAGTGGTGACAGCACTTTCACTTGCCCGAGTCTATTTTCACTTGCCCAAATAATATTGTCTTTAAAAAACAAAACAATAATGCAACAGATTCTAAGAGAAAACACGAAAAGATAAAAAAATTGGTCACCAGGTGGGCAACCTTACTGTGAGTTGTCAGTCGCCCATCGTCGTTTTCAGTCACCAGGGGCGATCGGGCGACTGTTAACTTCGCACCCTGGAGATATAATTGCAAACTTTCTGAATTTATACGATTTACTGTATTCTGATTGGCTGACGTCACTAAAAAAACTAAGCGTTATTCTTCAATAAACCTCATAAAAATATATCATCACGGAAGACTGTGATCAGTTGTCGTCATCTTTGGTCTTTGGCAGATGTGATTGCGAATATAGGATGAGGTATCTGCACAGAACTCGGATGTAAAGCACCATGTTGTTCGTTAATAAGAAAATAGCCCGTCTCTGAACTTGCTAGACGTTTCTCAAAAGTTCTTGTATTCACTAGATAACCTCCCCTTCACTTAAAACAACTTCTCTGACATCATGTTTAAAATATGACGTCATACCAAAGTCTCCATAATATTTTATTACAGGGTCAGAATCTACATTTTATAAATTTAACAACTTCTTGTACTGTTTGTAATTATAAGAATTGTTTCTCATTTTTTAGGAATTTATCGATGTATAAAAGTCACAAATGTAGTATAAATTCGCTACGCTACGCAATTTTATACCATTTGTGACTTTTATACATCAATAAATTCCTGAAAAATGAGAAACAATTCTTATGTAATTGCCATTGTTAAATCTACTCGACAGTGGCAAAATGTCTACATCTGGTGTCCATTATCGGCCATTATTTAATATTTGCATGTTTAAAGTAGGTCTACATACAGCAAAATAACCTTTTATCATGTTCATTTACTGCAAATGTCTTTTTTTTTTTTTTTTTTTTAAATTGCCATAGGCAGGCTAAAAAAAGCCAGCAATTATTTTTTGAAAATTGTCATGGATGACAAATTCTTAAGTTCGAGCTGTGAGCCAGACGTGTCTTAGAATGGCAGCAAAGTAGATCAGTTTTAAAATAATGTCTTGTTTTCAGCTACGTTTACCGGCGGCACTGCCACAGACGACCTTGACGAGATTGCTAATGGGACGGATTTAGCTCAGAAGACATCTCTGTCTGGCGAAGTCGTCAAGCCTAAGGAAATGTTACAGACTGACAATGAGGATTGCTTGCTCCCATCAGAGGACGACTTTTTCAATTCAGGTGAACTAAAGAGGATAATAAACAAGTTACCAGTTATTCTCAGATTTATATCACGAGTGAAATATCTATTTTTTCTACTTCACCTGGCCTCAAAAAATGCATATGCTGTTAAGGTATGGTTCAAACATCCCAACAGTCAATAAGAATGTGCAATATTATTATAAGAATGTAAATAGTCGTTTCTACAGAACTATGCCAAATATTCTCTATCAATTTTATTAAACAGATGTCAAAAACAAGGATATTATTTTCTTGTCTAACAGGTTTTTAACATTTATTGGGAAAATGTACTAAAATTAAATCTAAAAAACTTGACATTATTTGGTAGTGACACCGAATAATTTTATGGGAGGCGGGACATTTACTACTGTGGACTGTTTATAATAATGTCATGATATGCAATAAAAAAAAAGAAGAAAAAAAAGACTGCTCTGGAGTTAAGATTGTCTTTATTATAGCATTCCATGTTTGGGAAAAAAATCCTTTGTAATGACAGATTCTGTCGGAGTTAAGAGTTAATTATATGCAGGGCTTTCCCCAGGGTGTTTAGCTGATACGGCACGTGCTCCCTTAGCTAGCCAAGTAAGCGCCTTCATGTCTGGTAAGCGCCTTAATTGCAGGACCGTGTCGGCTTAATTTGTAACATGTATATAAAACAATGGAGCTGTGATCCGTAACGGCATTCACTGTTTTAATTGTCGGCGGGCTTGTGCTGGTCACGTGGTACGGGTGATCGGCTACTATTAATCCGCCAGATAACTGCTTGTTGTAATAATGTCTATATGCTAATTTTAATAATCACGGTTATTAATTTTAATGGCATTCATTCGACATGTTTGACAGCAATGTGACAGCGATTCAACGTTTGGAAGATATGTAACTTGCTATTTTAATTTTATAAAGTCTTTGAACCAAAGTAATAAAAACAAACCGACAATGCATGTCAATATGAATACACATGCCAGTTCAGGGCCGAATGACGTATTGGCTATCCCAAGAGCTGAGTTCAGCCAGACCGAGTGAAAAGAAAACGTTCGCTAAACTGGTTTGTGCGCTTCATGTTAAACCAAATGGACACGACGGACACCAGTCAAATAGTTCACGAACGTTAGGATGAACGTTCGTTGGCTGAACTGAGAAAAGCTTGCAGCGTAATATACGTCACGCTTCAAAGTCAACTGACACTCATGTGCCAAGAGGCATCGTTGCGAACTTGAACAATACGAGTACATAGGAGTAAATCTTGACGTAAATGTGTAGAAAAACAATAGCCGTTTGCATCAATGAAAACCTAACAGCAGTTTCATTTATTTCCTTTGTTTTTGTTAATTTTGCACGCACTGAGATCGCGATCACGGAAAATGAACATGCAGTATTTATACAAATTTATACAAATTGCAGTTAAACGTACACTGAATTAGTTTACAATAATCATATATGTTGGATAATGCTAGATATATATTTGTTAAACTGTGAGGTGACATTTAATAAATTAGCTGGATTTTGAAAAAACCGTAAAATTTAATTTTATTAACATTTGTTTTTGGTGGTTTTTTAAAACTGAAATACTGTGATGTCAGCATTCTTCGCTTAGGTATTTTACAAGCTGACATTACAACAGTCATTTAACACGACGCTGAAATCAATAGCAACAAAATGGCGCAAATTA